>JAJOOO010079407.1:0-23137 GCA_029582685.1 Solanum piurae | reverse complement strand
TATGAGGTTTTGTTTATGAAATTAATTATTCCATTGGGATTTAACTTATCACCGAGAAAATTTTGAGGTATAGGCTCAAATAGGGTAGTTTGTAATAGCAACCTCAAGTTTTAAACTACATGTCCCTTTAGTATCGTCTTAAATGACCTAGCTAGTGGATCCAAAAATAGCATATGAATCATGATATAGATTTCTACCTTGGCAAACTGACTCTCTCTTTTCACTGTTAGAGTTACATCACATTCCATGTTATAGTTCACATGGTCTTTTATCAGTTAAACTTAATATAACACAAAATGAACTAAGTTGCTTCTAAACGTTTTATGAAGAGTTCATCCTGATTTTAAGATGCATTAAACATGTTATTGATTTATGATTTTTCATTAATGGTTATTTATATGTTAAATCTTGCACACGCATATCATGTTTTCCCCCTATGTCCTCTTATGATCATATTTTACATTTTTACGCATATCTCTCAATATAAGTACATTCCATTTACTAGTGAATACTTGTGCCTACATTGTTTTAAAATGTAGGGTTCGACGATTTTCCTTCTCTTGCTCGTGGTTAGTGGATTTTTTCTAGATAGAAGACTTGGTGAGTGCTCATGTTCCGAGGCCCTTATCACCTATGTTTACATTATTTTATGTCTTTAGTTTCTTGAATTCTATGTGGTTTATGAGTTACGTCCCAACCGCTCTTGATGTATTTGATTGGCTTATCGAGACTATGATTAGATTTATGCTTTTATATCAAATTCTTTTATGATATATGTCTTTCTAGTTAAATTCTCCTATTCTATATTATATTTTATTGTATGCATGTAAAATGTCTTTTGTAGGGCCTCTCCGAGTCTTTTACGCCATGTCACGTCTAGGGTATACTTTGGATCATGACAAACATGGTATTCAAGGTGCAAGGTTTTAGAAAAGGTCCTAAAATGAGTGACAAGCCATGTTATGTAGAATCTTGTTCATGAGTGGAATGAGTTGCACAATTATGAATAGGAGGCTACAAATCGGTTAGAAAACTTCACTTCCTTCATTACACTAAAGTTGTGCCATAGAGTTTATCACTATCAAAATCCTACTTCTAAATTTTGTTCGATGTTTTTCAGGATATGTCCCTTCAAAGAGATTTTGTGAGGAGGAATTCGAGTGAGAATGTCAGGTCTGAGGATCCTCAAGTTTCAATTGAACCTTTTGTCGAGCAAGTTAATCATGCCCAATTCTAAGTAATTTTCTACACATTGGCTCAAGCGATGACGACCCAAGAAAATAGAGAATTTGTTGCTCCCGTGAATTAAAATGTGGGTACGAAGACGACAGGAATGAATCCTCCAGAGTTCAAGGATTCCAAGGTTGATGAGGATCCAAAAAAGTTAATCAATGAGGTGTATAATATAGTGGGAATTATGGGTTTGTCTACCATGGATAAGGAAAAATTGGTCTCTTTATAAATTAAAGGGTATTTCTCAAGTTTGGTTTGAACAATGGAAAAGTGAGAGGGTTGTTTATGTGGGTCCCCGTGATTGGGAGAAATTCAAAGGAGCTTTACTTTTTTGTTTCATTTCTCTTCAAATGAGGGAGGCAAAAATATTTGAGTTTATAAATCTTCAACAAGGGAATATGAGTGTGAAGGAGTATGCTTTGAAGTTTACTCAATAATCTAAGTATTCTCCAACTATGATTACCGACTCAAGGGTAAGAATGAATAAGTTTGTGTGTGGTGTATCCGACTTAGTCGTCAAATAATGTCAAATCGCTATGCTAATCAAGGAGATTGATATATCTCGTTTGTTGTTACAATAAATTAAAGAAGAAAAACTCAAAGAGGGGGCAAGGGAATCCAAGAGGGATCGTATGGGTGATGGTGACTTTTCTCATTCAAGGTATGGTGGACAAAGTTGTTTTTGAATGAGTTTTCAGATGGGTTTTTGATGATCTTCCAAGTAATCCTCCCGAACGCGGAATATACTTGAATATTGACATTATCATAGATATGCAGCCTATTTTTATTCCTCTTTACCATATGGCCCCAAAAGAACTTAAAGAGTTAAAAGATTAGTTGAAAGATTTAGTGGATAAGGCTTTCATTAAACTAAGTATCTCACCAAGGGGTCTCTGGTTTTTTTGTTCAAAAGAAATATTGTATGCCTTCGAATGTGCATTGATTATCAGTAATTAAATAAGGTTACCATAAAGAATAAGTATCCTATTCCAAGGAAAAATGAATCGTATGACCAACTACAAGGATCGATTTACTTCTCCAAGATTGACCTATGGTCGGGTTATCACCAATTGGGGGTGAAGGAGAATTATATTTTTAAGATGGCTTTTCGAACTCAGTATAGTAATTATGAGCTTTTGCTAATATCATTTTTTTACTATACCGCGGTGGTGTTTATGGATTTGATTAATAGGGTCTTTAAAGAATATCTTGATATGTTTGTGATTATGTTTATTGATGATATTTTAATTTACCTACGGAATAAGGATGAACATGTTGAGCATTTGAGAATTGTACTGTAAATAATAAATGATTGGAAATTGTATGCTATGTTTAGCAAATGTAAGTTTTGGTTGAAGTCTATTGCTTTCCTTGGCCATATTGTCACCTCTAAAGGTATTCATGTTGATCAGAACAAAACTGAGGAAGTTAAGAATTGACCTAGACCTTTATCCACTTTAGGCATATGGAGTTTCTTGGGTTTGGCCTATTATTTCAGAATATTTGTGGAAGAATTATCTTCTATTGCTTCGCCGTTGACAAAATTGACTCAAAAGAAGGTGAAATTCCTATTGTCGGAAGCTTGTGAGAAGAGTTTCTAAGATTTCAAGGATAGACTCCCTTCAACCCCTAATTTAACATTAATGGAAGGATTGAATGCTTTTGTAGTTTATTGTGATGCTTCATAGATTGGTCTTGATTGTGTTTTGATTCGGCATGGGAAAGTAATCGCCTATGCATCAAGGCAATTGACGGTTCATGAAAAGAATTATCAGACTCATAATTTTGACTTGGAAGTGGTACTGTTTTCCCTAAAGATTTGCAGGCATTTTTGTACGGTGTTCATTTAGATGTGTTTACCAACCCCAAGAGTTTGAAATATGTGTTCACCTAAAAGTATTTGAATCTTTGCAAAATAAGATAACTATAGTTATTGAAACATTATGACATGAGGGTCCTCTATCATCCCGGTAAGAAAAATGTGGTGGCTGATGCTCTTAGTCGACTATCGATGGTAAGTGTTTCTCATGTTGAGGATGAGAAGAAGGAGTTAGTCCGTGATGTTTATAGGTTGTCCCGATTTGGTTCTCTCTTGGTTTATTCTAGTGAAAGTAGTGTGCTTTTTCATAATGGATTGGAATCATCCTTGGTATCAAATGTTAAAGTTAATCAAGTTCATGATCCGTTGTTAGTTGACTTGAAGAAGTCGATTTCTAAAAAAGCCATTGAAGCTTTCTTCCAAAGGGTAGATGAAATCCTTCGATATCAAGGTCGGTTATGTGTTGTGAATGTTGATGATTTGAGGAATTAGATTTTGATAAAAGATCATAGTTCTCGGTGTCCTATTCAGTCTGGAACCACTTAGATGTACCTTGATTTGCGGAAACTCCATTTGTTGAATGAGATAAACAAGGATATTGAGGAATTTGTGGCTAAATGTCCGAATTGTAAACAAGTTAAAGTTGAGCATTAGAAACTTGACGGTTTGGCTCAAATAATTATTATCCATACATAGAAGTGGGAAATTTTTAATATTGACTTTATTACGAGTTTACCTCATACTTGTTGTCAGTTTGATTCAATTTAGGTTATTATAGATTGAATGACAAACTTGGCTTGCTTTCTTTCCATTAAAACTTCATTTTAAGTAGAGAAGTATGCCAAGCTTTATATTTGGGGGATAGTGAGGTTGCATGTAGTGCCCTTGTCCATACTCTCCGATTGTGGTACTCATTTGACCGCTCTTTTTTAAAAATTGTTTTAAAAAATGTGTAGGTACTCAGGTGGGAATTCATCTATAGGTTTCATTCACCCATTGAGTCCCAAAGGATCTCAATTCTCCGAATTCAATTTCATAAAAAATTATGAGGTTTTAATCTTATTATCAATGGATCTTCAGTGCTATGATTCAATTGATTGGTTGTAGTCTTCTTATGATTAGTTTGATTCAGTTACATGTTTTCCATTTGCTTCCATATGGGTCCAAGCCTTAATCATGACTTTTACTATGAATTTATGAATATATGAGTTTTTGAAAAAAATTGTGAACTTATGAATGATGTTTTATAAAAGGTAATGCATTATTTGTGAAAAGGTGTTTTATGATATAAATTATGCTTTTGTGATAAGCACCAATGAAATTGTGAAAGGTTTTCTACCATATTAAGGAACCATTGTTGGTTTAAGGTTTTCTCTCATAGGCATGATTAATGATTTAAGGATCTGCTAAATGATGATATAAGGTTGCATGAGTAATATAGTTATGTTTTTCCATGTATGAGTTTATATCTATCAAATTAACTATTCCATTGAGATTTAACTTAGCACCTGTCACAACCCAAGGGTACCCCCTAGATGTAACATAGTATAGAACCCCGAAGGACTTCATACAAAAAACTTAACATATCATAATATAAGCAATAGAAAAATAAGAGTAAAAATGCATTTCAAGTCTAAAATTTTCATTAAAGAAAAGCGGAAGTCTAAACTCTAAGTCTCAACATAGCCATCTATTACAATATTCGAAGTAAAAAGGGACACAACCCATACAACAAAGTCCGAAAAGGGAATACAGAAAGGAATTACAATGAGATAACATCCGTCCTCGAATCATAATGACTCACCAACAAGCTAGGAGAATAAGAAAATCCAAGCTTTAGCCACAACGATGATCACCTTGAAAATCGGACCCTACACTTGAGAAAAATTTAGGAAACGTAGGCGTTAGTACAAAAATATACTAAGTATGATAGCCATGCATAAAAATATTTAAAAGATGCAAAAAGGGACATTTTATTTGTATGCATGCAATTTACTAAGTTTGAACATCATCATGAAGATAGTGGAAAAACATAAGTCATAAGTGTAGTCAATACATGGATCATCATATTATAAGAGAAAGACTTCATAAATACTCACAAAGCATACTTGTGAAATGCATGAATAAGACCCCATAAATCTGACCCATGCTAAGTAAACCTCTTTAGGCCTATATTCATATTCATTACCTACAAGATCTTGGAACCTCATATAAAAGCTTCTTGAGTAACCATAGTTCATAATTCATATTCTTGTACTTATTATTGTGGGCATAAGCCTTAACCAACATGAGACCATGTGAGCTATACATTGACCTCCGGTGTTAACCACACTGAAAGGGGTTGTCCTACTTGCCTAAGGTAGAACCATACTCTTAGCTTAGGTGAATCCACTAACTAAATAACCTATGGGGCACATAGTTTATGGGATAAAGAGATTGCTACTAGAAACCCGAACTCAACTAAGGTAGAAGGTCTCTATCACATGAGACATACTTTGGGAATCCGGACTCAGCTAGTGTAAAAGGTCCTATTGGGAAGTCGGACTCAACTAGTGTAAAAGCTTCCATCTCGTATTCAATATCCATTCAGTGCTAAGCATTTATTCCCATAGTGTTCATATTAAGTCTTGACTTACGTTCAAATCCATAGATGAATGTCTTGACACTTAATCCAACATAATTCATAAGATAACTCATTAGATCATGCGTGAGAATAACCTTTCACCGTCCATGTCTACATATAGATTCAATAGGTGAGTAAGCCTTTGAACCTTTAAATGTATATATTGTGAGAAAAACTTTCACATCATATCAAATTCATGCATAAGTGTGTATATGAGAAAAACCTTTCAACAACACAACAACTAGATCATAATCATAGACACTTCACTCTCGAAGTGTTCTTAAAGCATATACAAAGACTTTATAAACATGCATAATATCATAATTTTCCCTATCAAGGATCAAAGCTCATATCGAATCAACACATCTAGAATTCACTACATTAGACATGGATATTAACATAATTCAAGTAATCCAATTACTACAAGCATAATCCCATAATATCCTTCATTCATCAACAAACCCACATCACAAGATCATAATTGGGAAATATAGGGATTTCAAAATAAAAACCATAATAAATCATCAATTCAATTATAATATAAAAAGTAATTCAAGCATTGGAATCATTTTTGAAAGGAACCCACGATTTTGGAATCACACCCTAGCTTTTGGGGATTTCTATCTTTGAAATTGGGATTTGGAAGGGGCTCCAAAGATGAATTCTATTCATGGATGAAGAGCTACCATACCTTAGAAATAAAACCCAATGAATTTGAGAATAAAACCTTGCTCCTTTAACCCTAGCTCCAACTTCTTTCTTCTTCTTTCTTGAAGTTCTAGAGAGAAAATTTCTTCGGTGAGGATGAAGTTTGGGAATTGATTTGGGTTTTAGAAATAATGGGGTGAATGGCTTAATTTAGTGGATTTAAATCCTTATATAGGTGATCTAATTTAGGCTAAAATGGCATCACTTAATATTAATTAAAACTGGAAAATCCCAAAGTGCCCCTAAACTTAACCACCAAAAACCAACTCCCAGGCCACATCCACGACCCTCACTGATGGACCATGCTTGGACCCACGGGCCGTGCTGGTGAAGCGTGGGTTGGGGTTCAGACACTTGGTTTCAGGACTTGATCTATGGCCCCTCACCCATGGGGTATGGACCCACCCACGGGGCGTGGGTCCTGCCGTGGTTCACCTTGATGTTCTAACACGAAACCCTCTATTTTTAAGTATGGAGAGTTATGTCTACGACTCTAACCCTCATGTTAAGCTCTAGTTTAGCCTACTAGTTTCTGGAGTGTTACAATATCTCCCCCTTGGGAACATTCGTCCTCGAATGACGATCTAGACACCCTACAGAAGTAAATACTCAAGACTAGCAGCCAATCATGCATGAAACATCAAAATAATGCACAATTCAAAGGAAGAAACATCAACTATATCTCAAACATAATCAATGAATCACAAGGAAGTAGAAACTACATCTAACAACCCATTATACATGAAAGCTAAAAATATCTCATATTCATAGGAGGAACTACCTTATCCAAACTAAAAGCATACTCAACCAAATCTCAAATAACATTTATGCAATATGCTTCCAAAAAGGACAACTAAGCTTGTTCAACAATTTATCTCATGAAGCATATAGGCAACTCTTACTCAATGCACAACAACATGAGGAAAATCAATCATATAAACTCAATTTCTTAAAAACATGAATTCTCAAGAACATGCATAACATAGGGGAATAATGGAAACACATAACTAACACATGACTCCTAAACAAGAAAACTCAAGAGGAACTACTTAACTCAAGCTTGAATAGGAGTAGAAGGAAAAAGATGAGGATATCGGGACTTCATATCTGCCTCGGCCTCCAAAGTAGAACCGTCAACTATCTGATTCCTCCACAATACCTTCGCAGAGGCAACTTTCTTGTTTCTCAACCTCTTGACTCGCCGGTATAGAATCTCAACCGGTACCTTTTCATAAGCACGATTATCCTTAATCTCTAAACCCTCTAAGGGAACTATGGTTGATGGATACCCAATAAATTTCTTCAACATTGAGACATGGAACACCAGATGCACCAACACGAACTCATTTGGCAAATCTAACTCATATGAAACCTTGCCAACACGCCTCAAAATCTCATAAGGTCTCACAAAACGAGGGCTAAGTTTCCCCTTCTTTCCAAGCCTCATAACACCCTTCATGGGCTAGATTTTCAAATCAACCCAATCATGGACATCAAATTCGAGATCTCTCCTTCTAACATCGGCATAGGAATTTAGTTTGCTTTGGATCATTCTCAACATTTCTCTAATAACCTGAATCTTCTCAATGGCCTCATGCACCAATTTCGGACCTAGGAGAGCAACTTTCCACATTTCAATTCATCCTATAGGATACCTATATCTCCTACCATAGGGATCCTCAAAGGGATCCATGTATATACTCAAATGATAACTGTTATTATGGGCAAACTCAACTAACGGCATATGGTCATCTCAATTGCCCTTAAAATCTATCATGCATTCCCTCAACATGTCCTCTCTGAATGGTGCGTTCCGCTTGACCATCCGTTTGAGGGTGAAAAGTTGTGCTAAGCTTCACCTTGGTACCTAGCCCCTTTTGGAAAGACTTCTAAAATTTCGAAGTAAATTGGGGACCTTGATCCGAAATTATAGACAAGGGTACTCCATGTAACCTTTCTATCTCCCTCACATAAAACTTAGAATAATCTTCCGCCAAGTGGGACAACTTGACGGGAATAAAATGAATGGACTTAGTCATTTGGTCTACTATTACCCATATAGAGGCATGTTGCCAACGAGTACGTGGCAAGCCTACAATACAATCCATGTTCACATCTTCCCACTTCCAAAAAGGAATAGCAATATATTATGACAAGCCTCCCGGCCTTTGGTGCTCAACCTTAACTTGCTGACAATTAGGACATTTGGCCACAAATTCTGCGATGTCCCTTTTCAACCCATTCCACAAATAAACTTCTCGTAGGTCACGGTACATCTTGGTGGCTCCCGATCGAATAGAATACCGGGAACTATGGGCTTCTTCTAAAAATTTTATCCCTCAAGTAATCAACATTTGGAACACATAACCTACCTTTATACCTTAGTACCCCATCTCCCCCTTGGAAGAAAGCTTCAACATACCTTTTAAGTACCGCCTCTTTCAACTCAACCAAGATAGGATCAAGACTTTGCTTAGACTTCAAATCAATCACAAAAGATGATGTGGAACCATGACATCACCCTTGGTGGAATCCACTAGTTGAAAACCTAGTCAGGCCAACCTATGCATATAACGAACCAACTCTTTCTTTTCATCCTCTATATGAGCCACACTACCCTTCAACAACCGAGTAAGAGCATCCACTACTACATTAGCTTTATCGGGGTGATAAAGGACACATATGTAATAATCTTTCAATAATCCAAGTTACCTTCTTTGGTGAAGATTCAAGTCCTTTTGACTGAACAAATATTGTAGAATCTTGTGATCGATGAAAACATCAACATGGACCCCACACAAATAATTCCTCCATATTTTTAAGGCAAACACAACCGCCCCTTATTCAAGGTCATGTGTAGGATAATTCTTCTTATGGACATTAAGTTTCCTTGAAGTATCGGCAATCACCTTACCATTTTCATAAGCACACATCCCAACCCAACTCAAGATGCATCACAATACACCACAAAACCATACGTACCTTCCGGTAAGGTCAACACCAGAGCGGAAGTAAGTATATCTTTCAACTCTTGGAAACTTTTCTCACAAGCTTCCGACCACACAAACTTATCTTTATTTTGAGTCAAATCTTTCAAAGGAGAAGCAATGGAAGAAAATCCCTCAAAAAAACTTCTAATGACGGAAGGAGTTAGAGGTCTAGGAAACCTCTTGATCGCATCCGTCTTCTTCGGATGTACCTCAATACCCTCACTTGACACAATATGACCAAGGAAAGTTACGGACCTTAACCAAAATTCACACTTGCTAAACTTTGCGAAACGTTGGTGGTCCTTAAGAACTTGCAACACAATTCTCAAATGGTCCACATGTTCATTCTTACTCCTTGAATAGATGAAGATATCATCGATAAACACAAACACAAAAAACATGGGAGCACCCCATGGAGAGATACTCGATCGTATGAAACCCTTATCTAGCAAATCCTTTAGTTGCTCTTTCAACTCTTTGAACTCCACCGAAGCCATTCTATAAGGTTGGATTAAGATAGAATGTGTATCCGGTAAAAGGTCAATACCAATATCTATTTCTCGTTAAGGAGGAATATGATTT
Organism: Solanum piurae; assembly: GCA_029582685.1. NCBI lineage: Eukaryota > Viridiplantae > Streptophyta > Magnoliopsida > Solanales > Solanaceae > Solanum > Solanum piurae. Next base: position 13,182 of record JAJOOO010079407.1, on the reverse strand, counting down.
CATGTATCACGACACTTCTTTCAATTCTAAGTGCCAACGATCGTTAGTAAGTATAATAACCCAACTAAATGAGTTGGGGTCGAATCCCTCAAGGAGTGGTATGTTTTTGAGAATCAAAACCAAAGTACAAATATGTTCAAGTCAATCATAGAAATAGACATTTATGAATAAAAACATAATTCAAATTAAGGGTTGACACAAATGTTAAATAAGGGGTTCTTGGGATGTGATTGGATTATAGGCAAATATAGACAAATAGGTAATTGCAATCGTTAGTAAATAGTTGTGAATCAGTAAATAAGCTAGACTTAAGTGGGGATAAACTTTCTCTCGAACAATTTACACTGAGTCAAGTTTGTTTCTCTCGAATACCAACAAACATCAATTAAGAACATCCTACACTTTAGTCCATTCACTCTCTCGAGCTGAATGTCTGGAAAAGGATTTAGGATTCACTCTCTCTAGCTGAACCTATGACAACCCAATACCCACAGACTATCAATTTAGTAATCTTGGTTTTAAAACCTCTCTCTCGAGCAAGCCAAAAATAGGAAGGTAGAGTTTCATTTGCAAATACAACCCTTTAAATTAAACCACAATTACTGATTGAAATCACTTTTAAAAAGCATTTAAACTATCAATTAGCAATACCCATAAGCTAAATCAACCCATAATCATACCTCAAGAATTGGGGTTTTAGCTAGACATCATAAAAAGGCAGAAATCGTTACCAAATTGTGTTTTCATCAACTGGGTAAGATTAATTTCATCTTTACAAAGGTCCAAATTGAAGAATCTCAAAGACCCACTTCCAATTTCTCAAAAATGGAAAACTTCAATTCTTCAAAGCTAAGGAGAATTTAGTCTCAAAACTAAGAGTTCAAACTCAAAAATTACTCTAATGAATGTTCAGAATAAAATTTGATACTAAACATAATGTTTAAAAATGTATTTATAGTCGCCAAAAATATGTTGTGAATGACCATTCAGCTCAGTAAGTCGGGATCACCGATCAGCTCGGCGATCCTCCCTTTGGTCAATTCCATTGCCTTTTTTCTTTGGCCTTCAGCATCCTCAAGTTCTGTAACATTGGGCGATCCAATCACTGCATCGCGGAACCGTTCGGCGACTGGTCGACTGCTCCTTTATATCACCAAATTGATTTTCTCCTTCAGGGCTTGGCACACTGTACCTTTAGGCGAGGTAATAGCCATTCGGCGACTCGCCCAATGGATTAGGCGATCAGCATGCCTTCTTTTCTTCGTTCTTTCAGCTACCTTGTTCCTTTTTGCTCGTTAGAGTCCATGCTTTGTTCCTCAATCCAAATACCTAGAAATCAAGGATTTTACATCAGTTATTGGCACAAAATAAGAAATTTGAGAACACTAAATCTATCCAAATGAACCCCTAAATGAGTCCAAATTGTGGACTCATCAACACCCCCAACTTAAACTTTTGCTTGTCCTCAAGTAAAACTCAAGTTCAGCAGTTCAATCATGAATGCACACAAAAAGACTCAACTTACTCATGCAAGGATAAATTGTGCACTCAAAGATTCAAGTTGTGACTCACCATTATCAAAGATTCTCAAGTTCACCATACTTGCTTCTAATGCAAGTTCAAGCTCAACAAACGTACTCAAATGCCCTCACACAAAGAATGATTTCATATTCACACACAATTGTTCAACAACTTATAGCTCCGGAATCACAATTAACATTCAGACTCAAAAAGATAAACACAATGCATGACTTCACCCACAGGTTTGCCCTTATTTTCCAACCAACAATTGTTTCAGCTCACTCAAGATCAAAAATCTCTTTTCAAGGCTTGTAACGGGGCTGAGTGCAAAGGTATGGTCATTTAGGCTCAATGGCTGTAATTTTCATGAAATGTGGTATGAACAATTCTTTCTTTCCCTTTTTTTTTATCATTCTCATTCATGCTCAAAAGTCACCCCATTATTCATCTTCCATGGACTGTTGGAAACCCCATTTTCTTTGCACTTTAACAACTTTATTCCACAACTTTTTCATTATTTTCTTCTTTTTCTCTCTTTTTTTATGGAGGGGTTCCATCTTTCTCAAAATCATGGGTCAAAGGGGACTTCTTTGCATTTCTTGATTTACCTTCTCTTTTAACCACACCCCCACTATTCAAACATACCACAAATCATGAGGATTATGGGTAATGGACAAAGAAAGTTTACAATTTCATCAAGTTTCTTCCAAGAAAAGGTTAAGGCTCAAAAGGTGTTCAAGCGAATTTCACAAACTCACATGGTAGGCCACAAAAGAGGTATAATAGCAAATTGTTTCACACTCTTCAAAGTTGCCTAAGATCATTTCAAGAGATTGCAAAACTTAGTCAACCGGACGAACGGGGAAAATTCTAGGTGTCATCACATATGGTTCACGGTAAGCTCATCACACAAGGCATTGACACCAATGTCAAACAAAACTCCACACTTTCGCTGGTGTACAATGTTCATCACAAAAGACTCAATTTAATAACTGGTTAGTCACAACGACATGCAAAAAGTTCACATATTATCTATGCAACTTAATTTGGCCTCATCGTAGCCGCACATTCATTGTTGTTCGATTATAATCACTATTCAAGTAATCTGTATTGATCAAGACCAATACTCAAATTTGCAAGAGAACATCCACATTCAAACATAAACAAGAGGTGGCACAAAATTTTCTGAAAGGTCCAAAAATCATTCACAATTAAAAAAGGAGCCAAAAGCTCAAACATCCACAAAATATAGTTCTAAACACAATTTATAGCCCAAAAACCCAATATATAGACAACACAATAATCACAAAAAAGTGGGCCTCACCCCACCACAAAATAAAAGCCATTTACCCTCAAATGCAAGCAATAAAATATCCCAAAGTCAAATAAAATAAGACAGAAAGAGAGGTAAGGGATCTTGTGTAAACAATCGCTCCATTTGTCAGGGTATTAGTGCCTGGTGTAGTGCTCTGAACCTGGGTCTCAACACCCTGAGTCATATCAATAGTACCACCAGATCCACTCGGGCCTGCCATAGTCATCTCTATCAGCGATGTCTGGATCACCGACTGTACAATTTCTCCTCTAGATCTGGCAGGTCTTCATATATGCTCTCCTCCCTCACATAATTCTGCTCTTCATCGATCTTTGCCCCTGACTCATCAGTTGCTATGTCATCTGTATGTACATATCTGGTGGTAGCTGGAGGATTCTTAGAAGTCTCTGGGGCATCAACATCATCAGCGGCCTCCAGTAGTCAAGTGAAGTCAGTAGACTTTAGATAGTCCATGTCCTTCCTTGGATCCGCAACTTCGGTTTTCAAAGTTGTAACCTCAGAGGTCTCCCCCTGCCTGTTCTCACAAACCTCAACTCTCTCAGTGAGAGTGTCAATGAAATCGGGGGAAGGGGGTAAGTGCAACTAAAATGGCAGCCTCAATCATCTATGGCACAATAACCTCCAATTTGATAGCTCTCACATCGGTCGAATATGCAAGGTGCCCCAACTTCAGGATCATAGCCTGAGTGATCTTGATGGACTGGGCAGAGGTAGAGGCACCCAGAGCCTGTGAAGGAGAAGAAGTCGGAGCAGATGTACCTGAAGGCCCGGAGTAGGCAAAGATGCCTCTGTAGGTATAGAATCGACATCTACCTCTGGAGAAGTATCTGCCGGAGCTACTCTCCTCCTATCAGCCTCCTCTCGTATGTACTAGACCTCAATACGCCAAATGTCAGTAGAGGAAGAAGGGGTAACCTCAATATCTCTCGTATCATCCTCGGGCACTCCAGCATGCCATCATAACTTCGTGATCAAGACCGGGAATGGTAGGGAAGTTTACCTCTACTTGGCCCTCATGGCCATCTCCTGCTTAATAAGGAGTCCCAGGTTGATGCTCCTACGAGATATGATAGACCTAAGGCAGACCGTCTTGGGTGGCGCAGGATGGACTCATTTTGGGATGGCATGATGGTGCTGCTAATGAAGCCAAACCAGAACCGAGCAGTAATACTCTGATCTCTCTTCTCTATAGGACCCCAACCTTGATTCACCTCGAGGTGGTATTAGAGATCAATGGAGCAAGACATCCCTTCAAGTCATCCAAGGACTGGGTAGTTGGCAAGCCCTCATATGCTGTTGTAGCTCTTAGATCCCTGCCAAGTACGGTATTAATGTAGTCGCTACTGCACCCGATTTTCTTACCCCGAATCATGACCGAATTAACCGGTCTGAACTTATTGGCCTTCTTCTTTCTCATAGGTACCATATCACCATATGTTGAGTAAAATTCTCAGACCCATGTAGGAATATAGGGGCCTCGGGGGCTGGTGAACTGCTCAAATCGGTGGAAATAGAAGGTATCTCTCACCTCGGAGTATCTTCCCTCAAGGCCCTCTATAGATAACAACTTCTCCTCGAGGATAGTTCACAATCCATCAGCTTTTAGTCTATTAAGTAGTCGTGGAGGAGGAACCACTGGTGGTACTGAAGCTACAGGAGGTGCCGGAGCTGGCACTGAACCTGGTGGAGTGGAAGCTGAAGGTAATCTAGCTTAGTCATGGCGAGATCTAGCACGGATCTTAGCCCGCCGGGAATGTAAGGGCAGGTCATCTTCAGGCTCAGATAATGCAGCCTGAGAGTCAGCAGACACTCTCTCTCTATCGGAGTTGCGCTCCAGAACTTCAGATGTGGGCCTCTTACCTCCCGTTAGAGGCTCTGCTCTTCCCTTTTTAGGGGGCTTTACTCCTCCTTCATTTATCAATATACCTCGTGCTCTTTTGTGGGGTGGCATATCGATGCTTGTCCTTGCCATATCTACAAAATATCATAAAAAGTTAGAAGTAATACAAGCAAAAGTGCAGAACAAAAGACTAGCAAAAAGAATCACCGAACAAGTCGGCGAGTCACCGAATCTCTTTGGCGAGCTAGATCGGGCTCGCCGAAAGGATGGCTAAAAAATTACCAGAAAAATGGCATGTCGGCTATGGGAAGGGCCTTTCGGTGAATCACCGACAACATTCAGCAAGCCAGGCTTAACCAACCAAAAGTTACAGTTCTTTTAAGGATTAGGGGCGCAGACAAAGGGCGATGAAGGAAGACCTTCGGCAAGTCGCCGAGTGCACTTGGCAAACTCAGGCTTCTCGCCGAAAGTTACAGAACCTTTTTCAAGATAAAACATGAAGTTAAAGGCGATAAGGGGAACTTCGGTGAACCGTCGAGTGATTCGGCGAGCTCAACCCAGCTTGCCAAACGACCCAACGTGCCTACTTTCAACCCAACTTCCTAAATTCAACTCCACAGCCCCTGAAAACAAAATCAAAACATGCACTCTAACAATTAAGCTAAAACCCATAACACCCATGCCTCCGGGATACTCAAACTTCTCCCGATTTGGCCATTTGATGACTTTTTCCCTTAGATATGACATCAACCGCTGCATCATTGGGCAAATTACATCATTTGGCATAAATGCGGGTTACTTAGACTTCACCCGACTAGACCCAACAACATGCAAGCATAACCCCATATTTTTTAATCAATTTTAAGGCATAAAATCTCAGGAAATCAACAACAAAGGTATTACGGGAAATATATTCAAATTAAAACAAGCACACACATATACAATTACGATCAGAGGGGCCCAACACATATCACTAAGATAAAATCACTAGCAAATGAGTACAAATTGCCAAAAATAAATTCGGGGTTCGGGGTTCGGAAAACAAACCTTAGAAGCCGAATAGATACTTTGAATCGCTAGGCCGCAAAGTAATCCAACTCCGAACACAAATCTCACGACTAAAATACTCTAAAATGAAAAAGTATGGGAAATATTGTACGGGTGTGAGTTTAGGAAGTTTAAAAGTGAGGGAAAGTGAAAGAGTTTGAAAGTTTAAACCTTTGGCCTTTAAAAACCGTCCAGTTCTCACCCATTCGGCGGCATAGGTTTTGCTCGCCGACCCACTCAGTGACACGTTGAGTGGGCACTTACCTTGCGGAGTTTTACAGAACTTCCAGTTAATGTGGGGGTCCAAACAGCAGACTAGGTCGTGATCACTAACCTGGTTGGCGATTCGCCAAGTTGCTCCTGGGCTCCCCAAATTTTACAGACTCCAATTTCAAAATGTCTTTGGTCCAACGGCGGTCCAAGTCGGGCTCGCCGACCTCTTCGGCGAGTCACCGACTGGACTTCCAGCTCACCAACCTGCACTTTTCAAACACCTTCCACAGTTTGACCTGCACAATCAACACACCATTATTTCAAACTTAAAAATAAAGCAAATAAAACTTGGGTTGCCTCCCAAGCAGTGCCTTATTTAAATTCGCGGCACTACGCAATCCCATGCTCAAACCTCATTTTTGGGGTTGGCCATAGTGTCACTAGGCAAACCCCCTTGATGTCTCGGGTTAAAATGAGACGAGATATGACCCATTTGGGTCTCCAACTGTTTGATCAATACTGAATGGGAGGTAACCGTCTGGCTAAGGGTCGACACATCTTCTTTTATTTCTTTCAAAATCTTGTCTGACCCCTCAACTTTGTTGAGGATGCGAGAAAGCATATCCTCCGACCTCCCTCCCTTGGAATCCTTTGGCTTTTGGCGCTCATGGGGAGGAACATATCTATCCTTCTCCCCTTTACTCTCTTTCCAAGTGGGGTTACGGTCCCTCCACTCTTGATCACGATCCTTCCAACCTTCCTCCATGTTCCAACCTTGGTTACCACCCTGCCTTGGGTAGTTTGAATGATAACCACCACCTTGGTTAGCTAGGAAGTTCACCTCTTCGTTGTACAAAGCCTCAAACTTGGCCTCATCTGAATTAACACACCCGACACCCACAACATTGACACCTCGAGCACCAGCTCCCATGACATTTTTGGACAAAATGTCAATTTTTTTCATGATCTTGGCCATGTTTTGGTCCCTCTCTTGGTTTTTCTCTATCTGCTCCTTGGTCAGTTTAAACGTGAGAGGGGAGACCTTTTCTTCACTGGTGTACCAAGCCCGATTTATTCTGGTCATGCCATCCAAGAGCTGAGCTGCTATCACATAAGGTTGCTGCATCAAACCTCCAGGAGAAAGTTGGTCAGCAACACCCTTGTTTACCGAATCAAGACTTCGGTAAAAATACTGCAGCAACACGCTATCAGGTATACCACTACAACAAAAATAATATTTAGTGACAATTATTTAATGGCAATAAGCTAATAGCTACTAATTTATTCTCGGCACACAAATATTACTGGAATTTTATTATTTGCCTCGTGAGAATACTTGTTTACTGGTAATTTAAATAAATGGCCAGCGATAACATGGAACAACAGGGTATTAATTTTAGCCAAAATATTTCATTTGTGAAATAATCCCTCCCCTGCAAATGAAACTAGGGTTTCTCAACTAGTCTCTCTCACCATTGACAACCACATAAGTGAAATTCTCTCTTATTATCGCCCAATTTGTCTATCTCACTATCACCAACACCAGGTAAATCACTTATTAATCTTTCTCTCTCATCTCTTTTGCTTTTGGTTTTGATTTTATTGTTATTGATGCATTCTATTTATAAAGTGAAAAACTAAAATTTTGCAAATAAGCTTCTAATTTATGGCCCTTCCCTATTGATGACCCTTTTCCATCGTCCTACTTGAGTTTTATGCAAACTTTTGGTGCAGAGGTGAAAAAGAAGTGTAATTTACGGTATAATTAAAGGAATTTGGTCCTTTGAAAAGTAAATCTAATTTGGTAATTTTATTTGCAATGCTTAGATGTTTCTTAAAATTTGATGAAAGAAGGGAATGAAGGTAAACATTGAGAATATATTCCTAATGCTTGACCAAATAGAAAATAAAACGATTATGATAATCAGTGACCTGAATACTTCACTCTACTCTTTGTGTAGGACCTGGATAGTAAAACTATGGTTCGAATGGCTTTTTCAAGTATAATATTGGAGGAGGAACATCATTGCTATTTGTTGTTTATGTTTTTGTTTCATCAATGTGTTCTAGTAAATTTTCTATTTGTTTTTGTTTTTATGACAAGGAAACCCGCAGCCGCTACCCTTTGGGTGCGCACAAGGTAAAAACTCCGCTCCTATGCAATAGTTCGCAAACCACATAGGAGAGGTAACTCGCACTAGGCAAGCCCGGTGCGACGAGCTCGATCCAGAAGGTAAATTTTCTATTTGTTTTGCTGGTATAGTATTGATTGAAAGATGGTGTCAATGGTAATGTTCTAGATATGATTGCTTTGGTGGTTACTGTGAGAGGTTAATTTTAAAAAAAGCACTACTGAAGTATGAGATGATGGAATAATTAAGTTTGAAAGTGGAGCTTGTAGCATTTATAATGAAAATTAGAGGATGGTTTTGGAGAGTGACTAGATGCTATCACACATGAAGTGTATTGCGATATTTCTTAGTAGGATGTTACTATGTGATTGTAGTTTATATATAAAATCCCTATAGTTTGTTGTGCACCAATGCACTTAGGTCTTGGTCAGTGTTGTGAAAGGCAATCGCCTCATCGCCAATGGCGAGAGGCGAGGCAAGGCGACCCTTCATCGCCTTTTAGCTTTGTGGCAAGGCGATCTTCAAAAGGCGATGCCATGGAGACAAAAGGCGAGAGGCGAGAGGCAAGAAAGGCGGGAAAGGTGTCTCCTTTTGTATTATCTTAAAAAAAATGCAACCAATTTAAGGTTTTAAAAGTTAAAAGGTACTTTTAGAGTTTTCGACTAAACTCCTTCGGCGACCAGCCAGACTTTTCCGACCAATACATATTTCTTCTTCAGATTTCATCTTCCTCAGTTTCTTTTTCCTTCTTCTTCTTCATACTTTAGAGTCACTTCTACCTCTGTTTTGACTTTTGTTCTGTTTTTCTCATTCAAGTTCTAGACTTTTAGTATGTACCATCTAATTTCAGTTTTTGAATTGAAATATTTGCTAATATGTTATTGCTATTGAGAATATGATTATCTACATATGCAATTAAATATTTTAAATTTTTGGTATTAATTGGTATCACATTTCAAAAAGGCGAGCCTCGCCGCTCGCCTCGCCTTGTGGCGAGGCAGACCGTTGTCGTCTTTTATCGCCTTTCGCCGTCCAAAACACTGGTCTTGGTGTTGGAAAGAGATAACACCACAATATGTGTTTATGTGACATTGAAAGAGTGAAGGGAGAAAGAAAGAAATTTTTTACAGAGAAACATGTATTGTATGCACTAGTCTTATTGAATAACCCAGTAATCAAGATCAATTTCAATTTAGTATAACTTTTTCTTTGAACAATTGCTTAGCTAAAGCCAGTTTATAGGATCAACTAAATTAAGTATACAACAAGTAATAGTTCTTGTAACTCTTGTAGATATATGCAAGTTACATTCATACTAAGTTGTTGAATATATTTGGGCACAATTTGTTGCTCACAACATGAATTTTAAAATTGCTAATTAAGGACCAACTATGGTATTTGAATTTTTACAGTCAATTTTTCTTGCACTCACACTATTGAACTCTTCACTTGTTGCTTACTTACTTGACCATTCACTTTTTACATGAGTACGTACATACTCCTTATTCTAGCTGATAAACAACATAGATGACCACCTCTACTTATAGGTTGTGATTGAAGGATTTAGTGAAGGTAATATTCTAGAACTACACCTTTTACTTATTTCTGCTAATATACTTGAATTTAGACATATGTATGCTTTAATATGGGTAAAATTTTCTTTCAAAAATAGTTTTTATCGGAAATGTTCCCTTTCTCAAAGTGAATTGTTATTAGGGAATGAATATTTCATTTTTTTGACCTCAGATTTTCAATTCTATGAGTGGAACATCAGCTCAATGCAAGGACTACATATTCAAATATATTTTTTTACATATTCAAATAGCATCAGTCCATATACACACAAAAACATATGATCCACTATTGCAATAATAATGTGATGGAGGAGTACATACAAACTAAAAGACTCATCATATATGACTTGCATGTGTAATCATCAAGTGTTGTAGAAGGTTCGATCATGATTTCCTGCTCAAATTTATTTCACTATAGTTTATGATGCATTGTGTCCAATTCTCAATAGAATAATATTTTTCTATATGAATTTGAAATGAAATTGAAAACTTTATTTCTTAATTGGAAAAGAAAAGACAACCTCCTAAAGTAATATTATTTGGACCCTTCACTACTAAATTGAAAAAGCTACAATGTCATAGTGTTTCTCTGACTTCTGGCTTGGTATCTTGGTGCTTCATTCTACTATTTGTTCAACATATTTTCTATTCATTAGGATACTTGTTTAATTTTTTGTAACTAAATAATATTAGATTTGATATATTGTTAAGAAAGTTACTATATAGAATTTTTAAATATAGAGAACATCAAGTTACATTGCTCTCTGACTGAAACTTTTCTCTTGTTTAATTCTTTCCATTTTTATGTTGTTTAGGCCAAATGTTATCGAGTGCATGTGTATACACGTCCCAGTATCAATTTCTTGATGCTTCATGGGAAACATAAATGATGTCTGAGATAAATTATGGTAATTTTGTGTCTTTTCCTTGAAAGGTAAGAAAATAAATACCGATTAGTTGATTCAGTTGCATGTTGTTTGCTAGTTAATTGAGAGTTAGTACCATGTCATGTACTCATGAGTCTCGTGTGTGGTACTAAATAAAGAACAGTTGAGCCTGTGAGATTATTGTAAACAGGGTAGCAAGATAACTTTTTATGCTTTGAAGGATACCTTATCTTCCTTGGAATTTCTAGGTATAACCAGCCATCCGTGCTTTGGATGTCTTCCTCTGAACTAGAATTACTTGGCGTAAAAGTGAAGAAAATGGTGTCAGAAGCTGGTTTGTGAAAGTCTCATAAATAACACTGGTCAGGAGACCATATCAAGTTTCTTTGGAAGTCCAAAATTTCTTACCTTGACTAATTCGTGGAAATTTGCAGGCATGAAGTACTCGTGGTGATCAATGAAGATAGTGAAATCAGTCTATCTTCAGAGAGCTCATTATATTGCTAGTGCAACAAATTATACTGTCATTTCTTTGTTGCTTTCGACAATTCGGTAGATCTCGCCATGCTGAATGTTGTCCTACCCTTTCACGGATTACGAACTTAAGATATGTCGTGCTTACAGCTACATATTGAAGCATATGCAACAAGAGGAAGAGACAATAATAAGCTCCTTAAAACAATTATATGCCAGCAACAATAACTTCAGTGCTGAAGATATATCTGTTAGAAGAAAGGATTGGATTGAAGTGGTTAATTTTTTTCCTCTCAAGTTGATAGTTTCAAATTAGAGATTTTAGGTTTTTTTTTTGTTCTAATTTTTAATGAAATACATTATGTTTTTATAATGAATATTCGTGTGTTTAATTAGATTTTTTTAATATTTTCATTCATATTTTTAGACTTGAATATTATTATGCTTAGGTCAACTTGAAATATAGGTCACAGTTTTTTTCGTATAGTAGGGACTAAATAAAAAGAAATATAGGTGATTTAAGAGTAGTTTTAGTTAACATTATAATAGCCGGTATAAGAGGCCTCCTTCAGTGAAAATTATGAATAGATCTTTAACAGCGATAAAAATGCAGCTAAATCAATGAGCTAGCACATATCTGAGGCACTTTCTAGTGGTCATTGTAATTGCCAGTAGATAAATGCCTCAAAAAATAATGATTTTTAGGGGAAAAATGATATCTTTACCAGCATTTGCACTTGAAATGCGGTGACCAGCTCCTCCCACAAAGTGATTGCTTCACGTGGCAATTCAGCCAGCCACTTATATGTTTCTCCCATCAAAGAGACCAGGACCAACCTCAATCGGACCGACTCTTGGGATATGTTCTTGAAAGAGAACGGTCCACAAACATCCACGAAGTTTCTAATATTCTCATGGGGATCCTCATGAGCCAAACCACCGAACAACCCCTTCAATTGCAGGAGCTGCAACATAGTACTTGTGATATGGAACACCGCGTTCTCTTCGGCCGGAGGCAAGCGAATGGCACCAATTCAACCCATACGATGGGGGTCATTAGCATTAGGCTCATTGACATCGTTGAGGTTTTCGATGTCATCTTCATTTCCTACTTGGCTACCATTGCTTCCGTTCACACTCATACTTACTGTTTGAAAACACAAACAAGCAAAACTAAACCAAAATTAAGCAAGTTCAACTATAACTAACAAGAACAAAACTCAACTTAACTAAAGATTCTCAACCAACACCACTCCCCGGCAGCGGCGCCATTTTGATTTCATGTATCAGGACACTTCTTCCAATTCTAAGTGGCAACGATATACCATTTTTCGGGGGTGCGGAATTTATCTTATGTCTGGCTAAAGGCTTTATTATAATATTATTTAGCTAAGGGTTTTAACCTTGATATTTCTTTTATATTATTTATGATGTATTCTAGATATAACATATCTTGGGTTCTTCGGTACAGATGTAAATTATTTTTCATTAATTGTTCTAATAGTTTTATATCTTCCATAGCTTCTATCCAATATTGTAAATATTCGTAATTCATTTTAATCTGAATTTATTTCTAAATCGTACCATACTATTCTTTCGTTATCTAAATATTGATCTTGTAAATCTATTTCATACCATTATTGATTTAATATATCTTCTAATTCGTAGTCATCAAATATTTTTTCCCATATAGTTCTTCTTAATTCAATTATTTCTATATCTTTAAGTATATATAAGATTAAAGTCTTATAACTTTTTATCATTTCGTCATGCATATACGTTGTCATGTTCGTTGTTATGCAGTTTTTTGCTTTCAGTTATTCCTTCCTATCATATTCATAATTGATTAAATTCATATTAGATCATTATGAACTAGATTATTTGTTTATCATATTTTCCGGTCACTACTAGCATCGTACTTTAGCGGATACTTCCTTCTTATCAGTGCCTCAACTGTGTTTACTCCCTTAACGGCTTTTCTCGCCTACCGATTTCAACTTTAGGATGGCATAGTATAGAAGTTTTCTCCCTGTTTCCAGTGTGCTAATAAACTAGAAATCATGACTTCAAATAATTCTAATGCATAATAACTAACATAAATTTATTCAATCATATATATGATATTCAGGAATATATGAAATTAGTTCTGCATATTTTT
>JAJOOO010079405.1:0-35625 GCA_029582685.1 Solanum piurae | reverse complement strand
AAGTCTTTCATTGATTCCCAAGCTGTAACTAAGCATTTAGGATCATCCTCTTGGCTAGGATAGTCATTGCCTGCCCTGAGTCAACCGAATGGTACACATGCCAGAATTCCTTTCCTATTAATCCAATACCACAAACACGCACATCCCAGAATGTGCCCATCACTCACACAATTATAGTCTGTCGCAACACACATCCTGATTTTGCTTACAAATCACATCGTAGTTTATATAGACCCTTGCACCTAACTTAGTGATGACTCTCTTCTCGACAGTAGGTTCACGAAATCCAGGCAATTACGACTCGCACATTTTTGAACATTTGACGGAAACAGTACTCAGGTCAACAAATTCCTAAGGTTCTTCCGGTTTCTAAAGTCTTTCATTGATTCCCAAGCTGTAACTAAGCATTTAGGATCATCCTCTTGGCTAGGATAGTCATTGCCTGCCCTGAGTCAACCGAATGGTACACATGCCAGAATTCCTTTCCTATTAATCCAATACCACAAACACGCACATCCCAGAATGTGCCCATCACTCACACAATTATAGTCTGTCGCAACACACATCCTGATTTTGCTTACAAATCACATCGTAGTTTATATAGACCCTTGCACCTAACTTAGTGATGACTCTCTTCTCGACAGTAGGTTCACGAAATCCAGGCAATTACGACTCGCACATTTTTGAACATTTGACGGAAACAGTACTCAGGTCAACAAATTCCTAAGGTTCTTCCGGTTTCTAAAGTCTTTCATTGATTCCCAAGCTGTAACTAAGCATTTAGGATCATCCTCTTGGCTAGGATAGTCATTGCCTGCCCTGAGTCAACCGAATGGTACACACGCCAGAATTCCTTTCCCATTAATCCAATACCATAAACACGCACATCCCAGAATGTGCCCATCACTCACACAATTATAGTCTGTCGCAATACACATCCTGATTTTGCTTACGAATCACATCGTAGTTTATATAGACCCTTGCACCTAACTTAGTAATGACTCTCTTCTCGACAATAGGTTCACGAAATCCAGGCAATTACGACTCGCACATTTTTGAACATTTAGGCTAGCATATTGCACCCATCGAAATCCAAACAAGAATTACTGTGCACATAATCATATCATAGCATCCAAGTAATGTACCCTTCACACCAACAGTTAATTCAGACTACCATATGCACACATTCATAGTTTCAAGCTAGAACTCACAGACAAGTTTAAGTTATTGATTAGTTCGCTCCATGGATGATCATTACTGATCATTCATGTATTTATACCGCCCCCAAGGCCAGATACCAATTGGAACCTTCTCAGTTCCAATATACCTTGCTTGTGTTCCTTCATCCATGACTACGACGTCTAGTTCATTTTATTGAGATACCAATTGGAATCGAGAGATACTAATTGGACTCAACTCATACCACAAGTGACAACTTACACGAGAGGAGAGAAGAAATGAAACGACTTCATAGAATGTTTCATAGCTTCCTGAAGATTACATTACGTCAACACACCAATCCGCATGAGTCTATTCCACATTTACTCTTGTACTGAGAGACCGTTAACCAGGACTCTGATACCAATTTGTCATTACCCAACCCACCGGGCAGTGTGGAAACCTTCTCTAACTCCTAAGTAGGAAAACCCTCGATTCCCAAACAGTTTAAGACATGCAGAACATTAGGAAAACTGGAGATAAAAGACAATTCACAAATCTTTATAAAATAAAGAGTTTTTCAAGATTCAAAGTTAAGACTTGTAAAATAATTAACACCCTCAGGGATCTAGTCTAAATAGGTACAAGAGTTCCTAAGAATTACAAGTATATAACATCATAACAAATGATGCAGCTCCCACCATATGGAAAAATAGAAGCTACTGGAGATTACCTTCGTCTTCACCTTGAAACATCACTGACCCTGCAACCAGACTATACAAAAAAGGCATAGCAAGGGTAGTATCAGTACAAACCACACGTATTGGTAGGCATCATCGGTCAACCCAATACCCACTGCATAATATAAGAAATCGACTAGTAGAAAACATGCAATAAGACTGTTCATTCCTCTGACTTGTTATCCTCCTGCCCTTACCATTCCGAATACTTAAGATATACTAGTACACTTGACTCTAACCCCTTACACACTCGATTCTTAATAATAGCTTAACCATTCTATCACTAGAGAAGTGTCCGAGTGTCACCACTACCAACCCGGACAACCATTCACGATGTACTCTTACTTCTTCCACATCACCACTCAATCCTTGACCCCTTAGTACATTCTATCAAGGTTCACTAATTGTTCAATACGAATCCCCTTCCAAGGTAAGACTTAGCTACTTAATGTTCACGACACGAACACCTCCCTACTTTTGAGAACACAATCATCATCTCTAACGTAATACATAGCAACACTTGGAACTCATCTTCCACTTACCCTACCATACCCCAATTTGGGCCTGACCATTATCGTTCATACACTAACGAGCTATATAACGAGTAACTGTAATATGGCACACACACATATACAGGATACATAGTTCATTTAGTATTTCAGAAGCAATGTACAATTTCACATTCTCAATAACAAGTAGATATGACAATTCAATGGTTCTCTCATGAAATCCATACCAAAACTGTTAGTGTGCCGGAACGTGACACTCGATCCCAATTAGTGTGCCGGAATGTGACACCCAATCCAGTATATGTGTCGGAATGTGACACCCGATCCAATATATGTGTCGGAACGTGACACATGATCCAATATATGTATTTGTGTCGGTACGTGACACCTGATCCAGTCAGCACAATCACAATCACACCCATAATGAACATACTCATAATCATATAATCAAGTATTAGGTTCATGACATGCAATTATAAATATTTAGTCTTTTCCTTAGGTTCGATTCATAACTCTCTAATCACATACATGTATGCATATAACGAAGCCATTAACAAGTTTATATCACACAACCAGGAAATCAAACCATCACTGAATCCTAGTTCACAGGATGAGGCTTCCTCCCAAGGTATACGTCTGATGTAACAACTAGGAATACATGTACGACTGTCCCCTTTTCGGTGCACGAAGGCATACATATGAATTCTACCGTCAATTAACAACACACTACGCAATGAACACGGATTTAAGACTACTCAATTAAAGAAACCTAGCCTACCTGGGCACCAAGCAGATGAACGGGGTTATAGTTCCAATTCTGGTTTCCAGACCTCGAGATGATGGATTTGGCCGAGAATTTGCAAGTTATCGTCATCTTTGCGCTAGAAATCTCTTCCTCCTTCTTTTCCAAGCCTAGAGAAGCCTTTTGAGGGTTTCTGGGGTGATCCTCGCCTCTTTTTGGTGTTTTTGGAAAAAGGAGAAAATCAGACTTCGCGTTATTTAAGTTATGTCTCGTCCATCCCGGTCTGGCACAAACTCTTCCGCTTTGGCGCCGGCGCCCTAGCGGCATCTGGCCCGCTATGGCGGGATGATGGGCCTAGTTTTTCCCCGACGTTTTGCCTTTCCTAAATAACGATGGTTCGGGTCGTTACAAATCTAAACTAGTGATAGGTGTTAATCGTTGATCGATTTGATTCAATTTTATAAACTTTCCTTGTAAAATTTAAATATGATATTAATAAATAAATAAATAATTATATCTAATTAATTTTAATTGATTAATTATATCGAATTTAACTAATTAAGTCTTACTAAAACTTATATTGATCAAATACTTCCTAAATTGTTAGACACAAACTTGTTTCAGCAAAATAGTATCTTGATAAAAATTAGTTATACCTATCAATCCACTCCATAAATTGTGCACATGCATTAACTGATTTCTGATTCTTTCCTGAATCATTTATCCAACAAAGTTTCTTTCCTTTAGTGTCAAACTTTTACTTTGTTTAATTTGAAATTATTTTTAAAAATATATTTTCTAATGATGATTTTTTAATTAGAAAATGTTTATCCTACTTCAATTCAAGAAAAAACTAAAAATAAAAGTAGATTCTATTTTATTAGAATTTTTTTGTCGTTATCTAAATGAAAAATTAATGATACAGTTACTATAATCTTATATATATATGACCTATATTATCAATTAAAAACGCACATAAAGTTATTCTATTTTGATTGTTAAAATGAGATTAAAAGAAGAAAACTTATTTCTTACTTATTTATTAGTTCAAGCGATTTTAAAAATGAAAAAAAATACAAGATTAATGTTCTTTAGAAGTAATAATTTTATTAGGAATAAAATAAATTTAAAGAGAAAAATAATATATATATATATATATATACACACACTAGGGGAGTTTCTTAATCAAACAATTAACAACATACATTTTTGGACCAAACTATTAATTGAGGCATTTTATTCAATTTCACATAGTTTAAAAATATTTTAAATCTTTTTTTAATTTCTCAATAGTACACGAAATATGGGGCCCCAAAGTTAGGAGGCCTAAAGCCCGTAATTATTAGGGTAACGTATATAAATCGCATTAGTGTATGAGCTAATTACTTAGATTCACACTAGTTTGTAATATTACGAATCTTACTATATTTTGGATTTTGCATACATATATTTGGCGCATCTAGATACATCCGGATGCATATATCTCAGATATATAGTGTAATTTATTCTAGATACACTGTATTCAAGTGGATTCTCATGTATCCGACTCTCGTTGCTCGCCTCTCTTCTATCTTGCTCGTCATTCTCCTATTTCCATGTATCTGGTATCCCGAATATATGGTGTGATTCATATGTGTTTGAAGATCTCGCCTCCCTCACATTTTGGTGGCCTCTCTCCTTTTCTTGATCGCCTCTCTCTCTATTTTAGTGTATCTAGTAGCAAAAATATATGTATCGACGAATGGAATTGTATAAACAAATATAATTATATCGTTGTTGTAATTCGTAACAAATTATATTTGTATTCACGTGCATTTGTATTCATCCGTTGCCTTGTGTATTGTATTTATGTATTACCATGTGTTTGTGCTAGAATTTGTATTTGTATCATTGATTGTTATCATTTGTATTGTAGAGAGATAGAAAGGAAGAGGCGGGAGTGAGAGAGGGGCAAAGAGAGGGGGGGGGGTCTTTAACATTGCTATATATATATATAAAGCAGTAGCTGTCAAAAGTAATTATTTCAAATTATAGTGATGTACATACTATATGTTTGTATTACTATGTAATTTTTCCTTCATTTTTAACCGATTAAAAAAGAAAAAATATCACAAGACAGAAGTAATAAGAGGAACCAGTGGAGGATCTGGGTGTAGGGAGGGGTTCACCTAAACCCCATCGATAATAAATTATATTGTATAAATAATTTTTTTTTAAAAGAGTTGTGTGTATATATAGAATTTGAATTTCCTAAATATAAAATTAGACATTAACTCAATGGTTGAAATGTTCAAATTCACCTTAAACTTTCAAATTCAAATTATAAATAACTAAGTTTTTTTCAAACCTCCTTAGTAAAAATCATAAATGGTATAAAACTTTGAGTATACTATACTAGAAGAGTAAGTCAAATATTGAGTATCAACATGTGTGTTATTATTATTATCATTGAACCTTGCATTTTCCGTGACTAGCTAGTTTAATAAATTTGAAATTTCCAGCTATACAATTTTTTCCCCAATTCAACTAATTGTATTTTTCTTATATAGTGTACTAAGAAAGCCACGTCTGAACAGTTATCTTTGTTAGGGAAGTCATGAGGTTATTATTTTTATAACTTTAATTTGATTATTACATATTTTAGTAATCCTTATGTATTATAACAATTGGAAGTTGATGATTAAGAAAAGTTTTGCTTGCTTTACATGCTGTGATTAAAAAAGAAAGTTAAGGGGATGAAAGATGAGGCAATTATTTTAAATTTGTTTGTTAATTTTAGTGTATAAATTATTTACAAAATATCCGTATCAATCAGAGTTCAGACCCATCTTGAGTTGAAGATTTGATTATGTCATCCTTGATAGTTGGTGTCATTTCTTATTCCCACACAATATTGTATATTATTAATACCCACTTCATACTAATTTATGTGATATATAAATATAAATAAATAATGTGTGCATATATAAATAAATAGTTTACACAAAATGTTTTAATTACCTAGAGCATAAAAAATAAGGTGTGTGAAATGAGTCGGTTGTATTGAAATTAGAGATATTAAAATAGGTTGATATAGAAATTGAATTTGATCATGATCCGTCCAAGTTTTCTTTGGACTTAAATGGACTAAATATCAAGTTAGGTCATGACCCGCAAAAAATGACCAGCTTAATCTCAATAATTTTAACATATTGTTATTTAACTTTTATAACCACAATTTGAATTTCAACTCAAGAAACAAAAAGTTACAAATGAATAAATAAATCCTAGAAGATATAAAATAGATAGTAATTCATACTTTTAATATAGGAACATACATTACATCAATGTAAAAAAAAAGTTTTAGTACAGATTGAAATCGAAGATTAAATTGAGCTCAATTGAAGATTTTTTTAAAAATGAATTAAGACTTAAATGGTTTGAGATTGAATCCAATTCAAATTATCTTGAACTCAGTTCATAAAATTATGAACGGGTTGGACAAATCAATACACACCACTACATAAAAAAAGATCTTTAGTAACAATAACTTAATTGCCACCAACTATGTATTTTTAGTAGAAATTCACACTCTTTATAAATGTCGTTAAAGCCTATAGCGAGATTGGATATAATGACGATTAACTAATGTCGGTAAAATCTTTAATACTTTTTGCTAATGTGTATATTTATTACCGCTAAAAGTTATTTTTGTTGTAATGCACACACATAAATATAAAATAAATCTTTTAAAATGTAATAAAAGTGTAAGATAGGAAACAAATAATGCAAAAAGATATATAGTGTCATATAAGTTAAGAAAATTGATAGAATTAATTACTCATCCTTAGGTGTATATCTCCATATATATATATATATATATACTCACATACAACAATCACTCTGTTTTATTTCATCCTTTCAATGGAAGACCACAACTCTAAGCAAAATGAACCTCTTCTTTCACAAACAGAAATCAGTACATCTGATCTTAATAATAATAATAGTCTCATAAGAAATTCTTTTGGTTCTTCATTTGTTGCTGATGCTGATGATATTCCACCTATCACTGGAATTCAAGATTTCTTTAGAGAGTTTAGTGTTGAATCTAAAAAATTATGGTACCTTGCTGGTCCAGCTATTTTCACCTCAATTTGTCAGTACTCTCTTGGTGCTGTTACTCAAACATTTGCTGGTCATATTGGCACTCTTGAACTTGCTGCTGTTTCTGTTGAAAATTCTGTCATTGCTGGTTTCTCTTTTGGTGTTATGGTACGTAATTCTCGCTGAAAAATGTTCAGTAGCTATTGATTCGCTGAGAAAAGAAAAAAAATGTTATATTTTTTTTTCTAAGTTATCAGTTATTTCATTAAGAATCTGTTTTTCATCATGTATTTTTTTTGGTGATAGAGCTGGTTTGATGTGTGTAGTCATTGTTACATCTCATAGTTATTGGAAAAAAGAAAGTTAGTTGAGAGGAAAGAGATTGATTATTAATTTCACCTCACTCTGGACCTCACCTCACAGAGTTTATCATGTTAGGCCCTCCCAAATATAAAAAAAAGTCACGATTTAAAATTTATGAGTTTTGAACTTTTTATTTTTTTAGGTTACTGGTTTTTTCAATGATTTTCAAGATGGATCAAGAATACATAATTATTTTAAGGAAAATGGTCTGAAAAATACTTTAACTTTGACCGAAATTGTTGTTACGGTACCAAACTTTATGGAGGACCTTTTATCCCCTGAACTATTTAATAGTGTATTTTTTATCCCTGAACTATTTAATAGTGTATTTTAAAGGTATATATGTGCCCACGTGGAAACATTACTATTTATAATTATGCATTATTTTTTATGTCCACGTGGACACATATATACCTTTAAAATACATTATTAAATAGTGCTCATTTCCAAAGTTTGATATCGTAACAGCAATTTCAATCAAAGGTCAGATATATTTCAGATCATTTTCCTATTATTTTATTATAATATATAGAAATAAGATATTGTCCTTATTCTTGAGAGATTCCCTTTTTACCTCTTTCATATAGAAATAACTATTGCTTTGTATATCTTGTTGTTTTAATAGATAACTACACTTTGTAGTTTTCTAAATAAAAATACAAAAAAAAAATGTATTATTATCTTAAAACCTTATTTTTGTATTATATGCCAGTTGCTTAGAACTTACTTGAAAGGCAGATATTGACTATTAATTTCATGGACATCACATAGTTTATCATGTTAGGCGCCTCATATCATGTTGCAAATGTTGCAAATGTTGCGAATCAGAGTTTGAAATTTATATATTTATTTTAAACTAATAATTCGTATATATTTAATAAATTTTTAAGATATATATAATATTTGAACTAAAGCTACTAAAATCGGCTGTCATCCTGTACTAGATATTTAATCCTCTGTGTGCAAGGTGTTAAGCGCTAGAGTAATTCGTTGAAGAGTTATTTCCGTCCTTGAGAAATCTTTACTTCGTAAATTAGCTTTTTAGATTGAGTTACATCCTGAAGTCTATTCGTTTTTTTTTTTTGGTTGTATGGATAGTTGGGTATGGGAAGTGCACTAGAAACACTATGTGGACAAGCATTTGGAGCAGGACAAATTGACATGTTAGGTGTATACATGCAAAGATCATGGGTTATTCTCAATTCAACAGCAGTAATCTTGATGTTACTTTATATTTTTGCTGCCCAATTATTGAGATTAATTGGACAAACAGAGGATATATCAAGGGAAGCAGGAAAAATGGCTTTATATATGATTCCTCAATTATTTGCATATGCTATGAATTTTCCAATAGCCAAATTCTTACAGGTAACAGAGACGAATTCACAATTTAAATTTAATACATTATAAACATAATGTGTTGAACATTTGATATTTTGGTGATTTTTAGTCACAAAGCAAGATTATGGTGATGGCATGGATTGCAGCAATAGCTTTGGTTTTTCATACATTTTTTAGCTGGTTGCTTATGTTGAAGTTGGGGTGGGGACTTGTCGGTGCCGCGGTGGTGCTCAACTCATCGTGGTGGTTCATAGTGGTGGCGCAAATGTTATATATATTTAGTGGTACTTGTGGACAAGCATGGTCAGGTTTTTCATGGAAGGCTTTTCTTAATCTATGGGGCTTTGTTAGGTTATCCCTTGCCTCTGCTGTCATGCTATGGTTAGTAAATTAATCAACATTTCGTTTTCTCTGTCTTTGTTCTGTTTGCTTACGATATATTCAATATAATCTCAATAAGTATACTCTTTATTTAAAAGATCTACCATAACTTTCTTTATTATTTCCTAACACGAAAAGTATACTCTTTATTTAAAAGATCAAATAAGATAATATCATCAGCAGTACCTTTGAGACTTTTGGTCTAAGTCGTTAACTATTTTTGATAAGTGTAATTATTATGGTTTTGTTGATGTAACTATTAGAGTAATAAATATCAATAAGACTTAACTAAAAGTCTCAAGTTCGATTCGAGTCTTTCTGAGTATGAAGTCATCTTTATTAGACAGTGTTTTACCTTAGAATATGGACTTCTCGGCATAAATTTAAATTTAATCGGACTCTAATCGAAACGAAGGAAAAGTTAAAGTAATAAATATATATATATATATATGTTTATGCAGCTTGGAGACTTGGTACTTTATGGCGTTAGTCCTGTTCGCTGGTTATTTGAAGAATGCAGAAGTCGCTGTTGATGCCTTGTCCATTTGGTGAGTGCAAACAAATTACTTTTGTCTAAAAAGTTGAGTCCTTTATTTATTCACTACCATTATTTACTTTTGTCTAAGTTGAGCCCTTTATAATATTTATTTATTCATTACCATTATTACTATTTGTTAGGAGTAGTATTTTATAGTACTATATTTGTCTTTTTCCTTTTGCTTCTAGTTTATTTGTAGAGTGAAATATTGAAAATCTCCCTCAATTTGACGTGAATCGTTAGTTTTGTTTTTAAATTATTGACAGTCTTAAAAATATTTTTTTACTTGATTAATTGAGATTTAATACACTCCTTACTGCTACACAGCAAAGCCAGTGATCTCAAACTCTTGTACGAGCGTGAGATTTTTAGGAATGTATTTTACCCATGTGATAAGATTGGGGGTCTATTTAATTTCAGTTAGTCAAGTAGAAGAGTTTTTTCAAAGCTGTCAATAATTTTGGGCATAATACATAAACATGATCCTTAACTTGACTTCAACTGACAACTATGACTTTTAACTTTGCGTGCGCACAAGTAGACATTTAAACTTGTATAAAATTGAACAAATAGACACATTGACCCTATATTGCATTCTACATGACAATTTTGTGTCCTAGTGGCATCCTACATGAATTATGTCAGGTAGGACACGTGTATCTACTTGTTCAATTTTATAGTACTAGTTTAAGTGTCTACTTGTGCACACCTAAAGATGGAGGACATAAATGTAAACTAAAGCCAAATTAAATAACATATTTATGTATTATACCATAATTTTAGAAATAAAACTAATAATTCAGATCAAATTTAAAAACGTTTTCAATACTTCTTTCTCGCACTTATTCTATTATATAGTGAATAGCTAGATTAGACGATAAATTATTGTTTCAGTCCCACATTTTGTCCCTTAACATTTGGAGTAGGTGTAAAGTAATTTAGAGATCAAGAATCTAATAATTACTACTCCCTCCGTCCACAATTATTTGGCAGGTATACTAAAAATAGATGTCCAAGATTAATTGTCAATTTAAACAATCAAGAAACAATTAATCACCTTTTTCCAATTCTACCCTTAATGATAGGGTAGTTCAATTGAAAAGTTATGTAGACTTTTGGTATTCTTAGTATAGTAGGGTTATATTAGTCAAATTACATCTTCTATTAAATTTTCCTTGAGGGATGTGCACGACCTTACCCTGACAAACAATTGTGGACGGAGGGAGTAATAGTATACCCTACCCTTTATGAATTATTTACTCCAATATAATAAAATATCATTTTCAGCAGAGTCTGCCTTTTACTGCTAACTAGTGTTAAAAGGCAAAAACAAACTTTGATACGGCAACGGAGAATAAATTTAGTATACCTAATTTTATAACTTGTATATACCAACCATTCACATGAAATATAAATTTAAAATGTCAATATGCAAAGGTTATTGGGAAAGTAGTTGCATTAATTAATTGTATTGGACGTTTCTAAATTCTTGTTATCCTTGTTAAAAAGTATAGTATTTGATCATTTTAGAAAATTAATTTAATTAGTTGTTTGTTTCTATTTTTACCTACTATTAAAAAGTCAATATTTTCCCACTATTATTTAATTATGTATGGAAAGATTGAAGTTTTCACAATTTCATTAAAAAATTATTTTTTACCATGTACTTTTCTAATAATCTGGTTAAGTGGAAAAGATTTACTGAACCTTAGCCATAACTATGAAGAGATGCTAATATAATGCAAAAGAGAGAAATTTTTTTTTTTTATTAAATAGAAAGAAGTAATAAATAAGAATAATTTAATCAAATTACTCTCTAGTTAATATTTTTTTAAAGAAATGTGTAAAACAAAAAAAGACAAGTATACGGAGGGAATACTATACTCCTAAAAAGTAATACAGAATTAAACAAATCAACTTAAAAAAATAACTAACGTTAGTCACGTTCATGAGAATTGAAATGAAACCAATAATTTATTTTTGGATGCAAGAATTTATCAATATTGACTCTTCAATATTTTGTAATCTAGGATTAGTAAGGTTTTAGTATACAATTTTATTTACACCTTGTGTTTCTAGTTAACTGATATCCATTTTTATTTGATTTTTTATTTTTTACTTCTAAAGTTAAATTAATTAATATGATGAAAATTTTAGGATAATAGGTAAAGAGTATTTACCAAGGCTCTAGACCCCTAAATATGCACATTTCTAGTTCATGTTTGTCTAAAGAAATTGTGGAATTGCAGCATGAACATACTAGGATGGGCAGTTATGGCAGCTATTGGATGCAATGCAGCTATAAGGTTTGTTACAAATCCAAAATGACTATATTAATTATGTACCGGTCGGAGTCGTTAAGTTATTCATGTATTAATTTCCGTATTATTTATATGAAATTTGGTTGACGACTTAGAAACTCACATAATTACATGTATAAGCTATGAGGGAAGGTGAAATAACTAATATATGAATAACTAATATCTGCATAACTCTAACAAGCTACGAAACGACTCTATAGGACGTCTCTTATACATACATCTAACATGATGATATAAAATATGTTTCAGTGTTAGAGTGTCAAATGAACTCGGGGCAGCTCATCCAAGAACGGCTAAATTTTCAGTGGTGGTGGTTGTGGTCTCTTCATTCTTGATTGGGCTTCTCTTATCGGTGTTTCTACTGGTCTTTCGAAGTCAATACCCTAGCTTATTCGCGGAGAGTGAATCAGTTAAGCGTCTTGTTTATGAATTGACACCATTACTAGTATTTTGCATGGTGGTTAACAATATTCAACCAGCTCTATCTGGTGTTGCTATTGGAGCTGGATGGCAAGCTTTGGTTGCTTATGTCAATATTGCTTGTTACTATTTGTTTGGTATTCCATTGGGTTTAATTCTTGGCTATAAATTCAACATGGGTGTCCAAGTAAGTGCAACATTTCAATTTTGTATAGATAAAAGTAGACTTTTTAATATTTAACCTATTATTTAAGTACTTACAAATTTTGTTTATGATGTTAGGGAATTTGGTATGGAATGGTTAGTGGAACAGTAATTCAGACACTTGTACTCTTTTGGATAGTTTACAAAACCAATTGGAACAAAGAGGTAAGTAATTACTTTTTACAATAGAATGTACATAGTAATAATGCGAAAGAACTTTATATTGTTGATGTATATAAATTAAATCAATCGTCCCTTGTAATTGAGTAGTCTTAGTTTTCTTCCCCCCTCCCCAAATTAAAAAAGAAATTGCCCTAGTACAATAAGCCCTAATTTCCTTGCCCAATTAATAATTTTTCAATGTTTAGTTGTCGAAGACTATTAAAAACATGCTTCAATAGTATTGAGAAAACAAACTTATAGTGCAACAACTTTATTTCAACAATAGATTTAATGGTCTTCTTACATAAGTTTTAGGCAGGCTGAAGTGCATATATATATATATCCTATTTTAGTGCCATTTTTTAAGTTATGCATGTGTCTGAAATATACATGATTGAAGTTCAGACATTTTGCTTGAACCCTAGGGATATATGATTGAAGTTTAGTCTTTTTTGTCTGAACTTTAGCCATATATAGTTGAAGTTCAGTCAGTTTATCACATATGACTGAAGTTCAATCATTTATGCCTCAACATCAGATAGAAATATTAGAACTTCGACCATATGAAACTTTAGATAATTTCTTTGACATCAAATGTCTGAAGTTGGTCGATAGGTAAACATGCAAAAATTTTAAAATTTAGATACCCCATGAAAATTTTACAAGTCATACTAGACATTGATATTTAATGGGCTCACTACTATCACTTTTTCATTCACTATTTGCTAGATATTTATTGGGCTTCTTCACTATCTATCAAAGTTTTGTAACACAAAATATGAAAATTGCAGGCTTCTATTGCAGCAGCAAGGATTAAAATGTGGGGAGGGGAACCAGCAAATGAAATAGAGAAATAAACTTTGACTTGGGAAGTAATTGTATTAATTAAGTCCATCAAATGTATGTGACAATTTTTTTTGGAAATTTGAGTTGCTTTTGCACTATTCAATGTAACGTTGCTGCTCAGTACGCATTATATATTGAGCATTGTAAGGTACTTTTGCCCAAAATTATTCTTTTTTTGGAAGCTGCAAATCAAACCTCTTATACATCGATAAACAATAATATACAAAACTCTGATTATTTTTCTTACAACAATATTTAAAAACTTGATATATAATATTATACAAATATAGTACTATACAAAATTCCGGCTTTGTCTTCTTCCCTGAATCCAAGTATCAGATTCATCCAAAAACTACACTAAGTCGCTGAAATTTTAGATTTTTTGCTCCTTGATACGTAACTGATATTTTGTAATAATACTCATTCAAAACATAGCTTATTTAAAGAAATTCAATTTTCAAAACTTTGAGCTTCAACCATGTCTGACACCAATTTTTATTTATAATTATATTAAAACTTCAATTTAAGTTGTGCTGGTGTGATAGATCTTTCTGTTAGTTTGTCTTGTAATAGTAACAACATTAATTTGCATAAAAAATCTCCACATTTTTACTTTTTTTTTTAAATAGAAAAAAAGCTACACGACTCAATAAATCTGTCTTATAAATAGTTATAATTTAGAGTTGTCATAAAATCACGCTAATTTTGGATAAACATTACATTTAAAACCTTGATTAAATCATGTAAAGTAACTTTATGAACTACGCTAAAGCATAATTATCTCTTCTTTTTTCACTTAATATCGATCCCTATTCATTGTAGAGATGAATGGCTTAATATCTTTTTGGTAAAAAAATAATCAGGATGATAGTTTGGAAAATAAAAAGAGATGAAAATTTTCGGAGGAAGCTGAAAATTAAATTTTCAGATAAATTTGATGGATTGAGATTTAGGGCCCGTTTGGTCATGCGATATGAAATCATGATTTGAAGTTGAAGTTTTGTTTGGACATGCGATTTAAACTTTTTATGTTGTATATTTTTTCAAAAACATATAAGTTGTAAAACTATTAAAATTGTCCCAATTTTTTATACAATCTTACCAAATAAGCACAAGTTTATAAAATCACATAATACATTATCACAAAAATATTCTTAAGAAATTCAATATTTTTTAATCAAGCTTTAATTCAATAAAAATATAAAAATTAAACATAAGTTGTGGTGTACTAGTCTTTAATATAATCTTTCCACATAGTACGGACAATCTTCTCACATTGAACTTGCATTTCTCGTTCATATAACTGAAAAAACGAACCAACATTGCTACTTTGAGCAATTTATTGATCAATTTGATTGGTAAATATATTTGATAAAAAGATTAATGAATTTGATTAATATAAATGATAAAGTAGAAATTGATTTGAAGTAATAATAAATTCTACGGAAGACATGATTTTTCTTACGAATAATTAAGATGATTAGTTGGCCTTTTGATTGTCCTTTCCTTTTGCTTATTTCCTAGCTCTCTTTACAATTATCAACTGAAAAAAAGAAGCAAAACATTTGACATCACAAAAAGTGAAAAAGGGTGTCTGCCTTTCGTTATCTTTCCTTTTTTGCTTTTCCCCCTTACGATTATCTTATCAACTCAAAGAAAAACTATCACCACTCTTCACCTTTAATTATAGGTATCGAATTCAAGTATTGAATATAGAGAAAATTATGTTGAGAGCGTCTCTTTCAAATGGATTCTACAATACATAATTTAAATTTAATCAGGAATTTAAGATAAATATCCTGCAGACCGAGGGAGAAATAAAAAAGGAAAGAAAAGTTAAAGCAAAGTGTTGACTTTCTCTATTCTTTTTCCTAGTAGTGTTTGACCACATCACAAAAGAAATATGTTGTTCTTTAGAGGACAATATTGAGGCCTACAAAAGGTAAATAAATATTTAGCTCACAACTATTCCAACAATAAGATCTTCTTCACTGGTGTTTTTCACATGTTCAAGAATTTATTTTATTAAGGGAAAAGGATAAAAAAAATGCCCTTAAACTATGTGAACGGAACAAAAATGCCCTTCGTTTAAAGTTTGGCTTACAAATGCCCTTTCCGTCAATACTTTGATTCAAAAATGCTCTTGCAGTTACTAAATGGGTCAAAAATACCTTTTTTTGTAACGACCTGATTGCGTCGTTAGGGAAAAGACAATGGGGAAATAATTGGGGCTAGAAAACTTTTCGTAGTAACTTGAGATTTCCTAGCCTAGTCCAGTTTTGGACAAAATCGGAGTCATTAAGGTGTAGGAAAATATGGTAGCAATCGGGTGACTTATTTATGATGTTGATTACATGAGTAGTTAGATAAACCGTTAAGGAATCTGTACGACTTTACGGAATTAAATTCGAGTGAGTAGAACTCCCAGAATTGATCTTGGCGTGAACGGTATTTTCTAAGCGTCGTTGGTTAAAGGTGTGTTGTGAAATGGGGGTATTGAAATTATTAAAATAGCTCACTGTTTCATGCAAGCCGCTTTGGCGGTGGTTTTGGTCGCTTTGGCGGGGCCGCTATAGCGGGGTGAGGGTCGCTGTGGAGGGCCAGACGCGACTTAAGGTGGTAAATAAACCCCAAAATGTCTTTATTCTGCACTTTTCGATTTTTAGAGCTAAGGAACCCCAGGCGATTCTTGACGGTTTTCCACCATTCTTGAGGCTAAAGGTAAGGCTTTTACTCCCCGAATTCGTTTTCCGATCCGTAGAACTTAGTTTCTTGGGTAATTATCAATGGGGGAGGGTTTTGATCTGTGATTTATGGTGGAAGAAACCCTAATATGGGCATGGGGATCAAGGGTTTGGCCTAGGGTTGATAATGTGGATTATAATCCGAGTAATTAGGCCTCATTTATTAATCCTTGCGTTAATTGTATATTTTTAGACCACGAACAAGCGGGAAGAATTTGGAAAGGGAAGATTCAAGTGCCTTAGGGGATTCAAGCTTGGATTTAAGGTAGGTGATGGTTGTGATTTCATGTTGGTGTGATATATGTTTGTCATTGCTTATTATAATGCATGTATGTACGCGAATGTTGCATTATTGATCACCCTAATCGTAAATAAGGATAATTGAATAATTATATGCCATGAATCACCTCTTGTTGTATGATTGTGAGAATATACATTGTGATTGTAATTGTGATTTGTTGATTGGATCGGTTGCCACGTTCCGGCATAAACATTAGATTGGTTGCCACATTTTGGCATAAACATCGGATCGGTTGCCACGTTCCGACATAAACATTGGATCGGTTACCACGTTCCGGCATAAATATTGGACTGGGTACCACGTACCGATACGCTAACAGTTTGGATGTGGGTTCCATGAGAGGACCATTGAATTAGGTTCCGTGAGAGGATCATTGAATTATGTTGTGTATCTACTTGTGATGATTACGTTCATATCTAATGATGATTGATATTGGAAGACTGTATGTTGCTCTAAATTGGTAACCAATGTGTATTATTGAGAATGTGGGATGATTCATTGATCTTGAAAAGATGACTAATATTATATATGTTCGGTATATGCCAGTTTTATAATGTTGTGGTTACTTGCATGTGTTTTACTTATTGGGATAGCCGTGTGATCCTACTAGTACACTGTGATTGTGTACTGATACTGCACTTGCTTGTTCTTTGTTGAGTACAGGACATCTTCAGGTGGCTATTGATAGATCTCAGCTAGGTGACTTTGAGTGTGATCGGATTCAAGGGTGAGCCAGTTCTTTCAGGCTGCCATGGATCTTTCTTATTTAATTCCACTTTTTTCGGACTCAGATTATTTATTTAAGGTGTTTGTTTAGTTTCAGGGTTGTACCCCTTGTTCTTAGACTTGCTGTTAGTAGAGTTTTGGTACAATGACTTTCGGGTTCTAGGGGTTGTTCTTCCTCATTAGTTTGGCTAGTTGTTTGTTAAAATTTTGGAGTTTATGGGAACTCTATATTATTTCTGCATTAAAACCTGCTTCCGTATCTTTAAATGTGTAGTATTTTGGTTAAGGCTGCTTAGTTGGGTTGTAGTAATAGTTCTCCCACCGGAGGGTTAGAGTGGGTGCCAATCACGACGGTTTGGATCGTGACAAAGTTGGTATTAGAGCCCTAGGTTCGTTGATCCCATTGTACCAAAACGAATCTAGTAGAGTCTTGCGGAACAGTACGATGACGCCCATACTTTTCTTCGAGAGGCTATAAGACTTTAGGAAAAACTCACTTCTTTCTACTCATTCGTGCTATGACTTGAATCCAATTGGTATCTGGGTGATACAAATTGCTATATTTTCTCATTCACTCTATGGTCCGAGCTAGAGCAACAACATCAGTAACACCATCACTAGCAAGAAAGGATGTGTATAGACTACCGACAGTTGAATAAGGTCACCATTCAGAACAAGTATCTACTGCCTCGGATATACGACCTTTTTGATCAATTGCAAGGTGCACCAATTTTCTCTAAGATTGATTTAAGGTCTGGTTACCATCTAGTTAAGGGTTGAGGCAGTTAAGAATTGGGTTCGACCAAGTTTTATGATTGAAATTAGCAGTTTTGTTGGGCTCGCTAGCTACTATTGTCGTTTGTGGTATGAGTTGAGTCCAATTGGTATCTCCTGATTCCAATTGGTATCTCAACGAAGTGAACTACACATCGAGTCCCGGCTTAAGGGACACAAGAAAGTTAATTGGAACTGAGAAGATTTCAATTGGTATTTGGCCTTAGAGACCGTATAAGGCATTGATGATCAGTAATGGTCGTCTATGGAATGAACTAATTAAAGAATTTGGACTTGTCTGCAAGTTGTAACTGCTTGAGTGTCGTGAAATTTGTTGTGAAAAGAAAGTCATCACGAGATTAGGTGCAAGGGTCTAGATAAATTATGATATGGTTTATAAGCGAGAAATATGTACGTGCGTTGCGACCATCTGATAACCATGTGAGAGTCTGGGTGTATCTTGGGGATATGTGTGTGGTAGTATTGAAACGATGTAAAAGGATTTTAAAGTGTATACTTCATTAGGTTGATCTGGGGATAGACAATGATTGTCCTAGCTAAA
Organism: Solanum piurae; assembly: GCA_029582685.1. Lineage (NCBI taxonomy): Eukaryota > Viridiplantae > Streptophyta > Magnoliopsida > Solanales > Solanaceae > Solanum > Solanum piurae. The sequence continues at coordinate 16,710 of JAJOOO010079405.1, read as the reverse complement.
TGGATTTTATTTAATGCCCAGTTACAGCCGGGGAATCTAAGGGAAATGTAGAAAAGAGAGGAACCCCAGAAATTGTTAGCAGGGGTTTTGTTTCCGTCAGGGCCGCTGGGGTGGGATTTTCCCCGCCACACTGAGACCACCAGTGCGGGATTTCTCCTGCCAGAGCGGAATAGGGCGAGACAAAATCTCAGCCCTGTCTCCATTGTTTTCCCTTAGTCACAATTATGGACCCCGAATCTTACCCAAACTTACCCACGCGATCTAATTCAGTGTTCAACAATCGGATATAAGTTATAAGGTGTGTTAAAATTGTGGAGAACCTGGGAATATGAGGAGGAAATCAGCGAGGCCGTGGAGGTCGGGAAAATGATAATGTAGGTAGAGGAGTAGTGCATCCAACTAAAGAGGTTGCCCATCAAGATGAAAGAGCTCAGTTTTATATTTTTTCGGGCAAGACCGAGTTTGAGGGTGTGATGCAGTGGTCACAAGTGCTACTCTTGTTTGTGCCCGGATGTCTATTATTTTATTTGATCTGAGTTCTATTTATTCGTATGTGTTAGTTCAATGACCTTAGGATTTGATGTGATTTGTGATACACTTGATGCCCCAATTTATGTTTTCACCCCAGTCGAAGAGTCAATCATAGTCACCTATGTGTATCGTGTTGTCCTGTTGTGGTTATGGATTTTCAGATTTTGGTTGATTAGGTTATGCTGGATATGACTGACTTGATATAATCTTAGGTGTGACTTGGTTGTCCCCCTATTATACCGGGCTTAATTGTAATCTAAGCTGGTAACTCTAGAGATTCTCGATAGGAAAAGATTAGAGTGGGAAGGGGTGTACAAGCCTAAGCTAGCTAAGATCATATCTTCCATTCGGGCGAAAAAACTGGTAGGGCAGGGTTGTTTGGCTTATTTGGCTCATGTTTAGGATGTTGAGGCTGAGTCTCCCTCTATTGAGTTTGTTCTTGTGGTGTCTGAGTTTAAGGAAGTATTTCCTACGGATTTGCTTGGTATGCTTCCGGATAGAGATATAGATTTCTGCATTGACTTGGAAACTAACACTCGCCTCATTTACAACCCTCCATATCGTATGGCTTCAGCAGAATTAAGAGAGCTTAAAGCTCAAAACCAAGAGCTTCATGATAAAGGTTTCATCCGTCCTAATGCTTTCATATGGGGTGCTCATGTCTTGTTTGTTAAGAAGAAGGAGGGTGGTTTGAGGATTTGTGAATTTATCTTAAGCCATAAATGGGTGGATTGATACCGGAATGACAAGCTTATGAATAAGGAAGGTCCGAATGAGTATACTTGGGTGAACGAAATTGAAGTATTTTAGTAAGAAGCGCGTATAAATTGGGTTAGTCCTCTGAATTTGATGAGTATACCTGAGTTTGAGGTATCGTGTTGATGAAAAGGTTGACTTCGTAGTGATAGTCAAGGATGACAAAGCATAATGGTAATAAGAGTCGTGATGGATTGTGATGAGATGCAACTATATAATAAGATTATTGGTTAAGCGAATTTTGTATAGTAATTACGACTTGCGAGTACCTAAGGTTGTGGTTTTCTAATATTTGGTGAGTAACATGGTTGTATGGAAAGTTATAAGAGATGGTAGGACACCACTCAAATTGAATATTAAAGAGCTAGAGTCATAATGAAGAAAAATAGTGGGATGTAGTACAACCTTTAAAGAGAGGCGAGAGTAAGAATATTTTATTTGACTGCAAAGGCTAAAAAGATATCTTCAGAGGGTAAATAATTGGGTTCAGAGACGCGTGATTTTATTCATTTTGTTGTGGTTATGGTAATAGTGTCACAAGTTCGTCGGATTGGTCTAAACTATTGAAAAAAACTTGAGAAAGGAGTGTGCAAACATTAGCTTGAGTGTGATGATAAGTGCTTGGTTTTGTTTTTGAGTCTAGTAATGAGTATGATTGAAATTTTAGCAAAATATATTGTAAGATCGATGGAGATGTGATCAATGATAAACGGAGATCCATGAATTCATAAAAATCTCAAGGTACAAGCGAATGTTGACAGAGAAAGGGATTGTGTTATATGGTGAAAATTACAATTCAGATTTTTCATTATGAGTCTACATTTGTGGTGATGTATTTTGTCAAGTTATGAATGGGCAAGGTGAGAAATGATCAATTGTATCCGGTATTGAGCATTTTAAAGGCCTTACACCTGAGTTGAGTCGTAAGTTTACTAATATTGATTGTTAAGTACCTAAGAAAGGTTTCATTTTTTAAAGTGTTTGTTTATAATAAGGTAAATGGTCGGAGTGTCTATGATGATTGTTAGTATTGTGAGTATGATTCACTAGCTATGCTCTAGTGTGTTTTCACTTTTGTGGGTGGATCCCTAGTGTTGGATCAGGGGTACCAAATCCTGCGATGTTCTCTTGGTTGAGTGGGAAGATTGGAAAGATTTGGTTATTTTGAATGACATAATTGATGTTGTTTTGGGAGTTGTTAAAGTATTTTAATGGTTCGACATGTACCACTTTCTTATAAGAATTTATAGAAGAGCTACCATGCGTATTTATGGCTGTCCGACAATATAATATTTCATCTTGTCGTCGAGGTCATGTGTTGATTGTGTGTGGTTGAATGTGGGTATCATTGGGTCCAATTCTACTGTTCTTAAGGGTAATCTACAATCATAATTACTAAATCTAGCATTTCGATAGTGTTGTTTGAGGGGTTGTATGCTTGAACATATCCCTCGATGAGTATCTGATTTCTAAAGATCAAATTTGTTATAACTTAAGCTCATGGGAATATATGTTGTGGGATGGAGATATTATTAAGAACTATGATTGTTTGGTGTATTATGAGTGTGTGTTGGTTGATTTTGGTTCACTTCTATTTGTAGCGAGTATTGACTTGGAATTTTATCATGCTTAAGTGATAAAGAATTTGTCCGGATGATTGTGTCAAGGTTCTTGATAACATGTGTAGACGGGTGTACGATCAACTTTGGTGGTTATTGGGAATCACTTTTGTTGTAGTTAAGTTTACATACAACAATATTTATCACTCGAGTATTGAGATGACTTCATTGAGGCATTGTATGGGAGGATGTGTAGGTGTTCAACTGGTTGGTTTGAGGAAGAACCGATTGAAATTCTTGATCGCGTTGTCCGGAAGCTAAGGACATGCGAGACAAGTATCCCTAGTTGTTCAGCGATTCAGGTACTACTCTACCCTTACTTTAACAGTCTTTCCTAGTTGATCACTCGGGGACGAGTGATGGGTAAATTGGTATCTATTGTAACGACCTAATTCCGTCGTTAGGAAAAAGCCAATGGGGAAAGAATTGGGTCCAGAAAACGTTTTATAGTAACTTGAGATTTCCTAGCCTAGTTCAGATTTGGACGAAATCAGAGTCATTAAGGTGTAAGGAAATCTGCTAGCAATCGGGTGACTTATTTATGATTTTGATTACATAAGTAGTTAGATAAGTCGTTAATAAATCCGTACGACTTTATGGAATTGAATTCAGGTGAGTAGAACTCCCAAAATTGATCTTGGCGTGAACGGTATTTTCTGAGCGTCGTTGATTAAAGTTGTGTTGTGAAATAGGGGTATTGAAATTATTAAAATAGCTCACTGTTTCGTGCAAGCAGCTTTGGCGGTGGTTTTGGTAGCTATGGCAGAGCCACTATAGCGGCGTGAGGGCTACTGTGGCGGGCCAGACGCAACTTAATGTCATAAATAAACCCCAAAACGTCTTTATTCTACACTTTTTAGTTTTTAGAGTTAAGGACACCCAGGCGATTCTTGACAGTTTTCCACAATTCTTGAGGCTAAAGGTAAGGTTTTTACTCCTCGAATCCGCTTTTCGATCCGTAGAACTTAGTTTCTTGTGTAATTATCGATAGGGGAGGTTTTTGATCTGTGATTTATGATGGAAGAAACCCTATTATGGGTATAGGGATCAAGGGTTTGGCCTAAGGTTGATAATGTTGATTATAATCCGAGTAATTAAGCCTCGTTTATTAATCCTTGCGTTAATTGTATATTTTTAGACCACGAACAAGCGGGAAGAATTTGGAAAGGGAAGATTCAAGTGCCTTAGGGGATTCAAGCTTGGATTTGAGGTATGTGATGGTTGTGATTTCATGTTGGTGTGATATATGTTTGTAATTGCTTATTATAATGCATGTATGTATGCGAATGTTGCATTATTGATCACCCTAATCGTAAATAAGGATAATTGAATAATTGTATGCCATGAATCACCTCTTATTGTATGATTGTAAGAATATACATTGTGATTGTGATTGTGGTTTGTTGATTGGATTGGTTGCCACGTTTCGGCATAAACATTGGATCGGTTGCCACATTCCGGCATAAACATGGGATCGGTTTCCACGTTCCGACATAAACATTGGATCGGTTGCCATGTTCCGGCATAAACATTGAATATGTTGCCACGTTCTAGCATAAATATTGGATTGTGTACCACGTACCGATACACTAACATTTTGGGTATGGGTTCCATGAGAGGATCATTGAATTAGGTTCCATGAGAGAACCATTGAATTGTGTTGTGTATCTACTTGTGATGATTACGTTCATATCTAATGATGATTGATATTGGAAGAATGTATGTTGCTCTAAATTGATAACCAATGTGTATTATTGAGAACGTGTGATGCTATATTGATCCTGAAAAGATGACTAATATTGTATATGTTCGGTATATGCCAGTTTTATAATGGTTACTTGCATGTGTTTCACTTATTGGGATAGCCACGTGATCCTACCAGAACATTGTGGTTGTGTACTTATACTGCACTTGCTTGTTCTTTGTTGAGTACAAGACATCTTCAGGCGGCTATTAATAGACCTCAGCTAGGTGATTTTGAGCGTGATTGGATTCAAGGGTGAGCCAGTTCTTTCAGGCTGTCATGGATCTTTCTTCTCTAAGTCCACTCTTTTCGGACTCAGACTATTTGTTTAAGGTGTTTGTTTAGTTTCGGGGTTGTACCCCTTGTTCTTAGACTTGTCGTTAGTAGAGTTTTTGTACAATGACTTTCAGGTTCTAGGGGTTGTTCTTCCGCATTAGTTTGGCTAGTTCTTTGTTAAAATTTTGGAGTTTGTGGGAACTCGATCTATATTATTTCTACATTAAAATTTGCTTCCATATCTTTAAATGTGTAGTATTTTGGTTAAGGCTACTTAGTTGGGTTGTAGTAATGGTTATCCCACTGGAGGGTTAGTGTGGGTACCAATCATGATGGTCTGGGTCGTGACATTTTTCGAATAAATATTTTTTTTTCTTTTTAATGACATCTTCTTCCTAATTAAAATATTATTAAAGAACACTTTTCTTGTTTTCTTTCTTTTAAAATCACTTTAACAAATAAAAATATAGGAATTTTTTTTTTCTTAATCTCATTTTATCAATAAAATAGAATAACTTCATATACCCCTTTCAATAGATAATATATGTCATATATATAAGATCATAGTATATTCATCATGAATTTATATTTATATAACGATAAAAAATAATTATACTAAAATAAGAAATATTTTTATTTTTTATTTTTCTGAATTTAAGTAAGATAAACATTTGCTAATTTTTTTAAAAAAAAATTATTAGAAAAAAATGTGTTAAAAAGAAATAAATAATATATTTATTTGGAAAATGTGCATTTTTTACCCATTAAATAGCAGTAAGGGCATTTTTGGACCAAAGTATTGACGACAAAGATATTTTTGGACCAAATTACAAATGAAGGGCATTTTTATTCTTTTCGCATAGTTTAAGCGCATTTTTTTTATCCTTTTCCCTTTTATTAATGTGTATCACCATTATTAATTAAGGATATCAATCACATAAAGCACATAAAAAATTATCTCGCCAACAAAGAAAGAGGGGAAAAGAAAAGACACCAATGATGACCCCATGCCAATAAAAATCTATATATATCATGAGATATTTTCCATGAAATTATGAAGTTAATTGTCACTATCCAGACCATCGTGATTGGCACCCACACTAACCCTCCGGTGAGAGAACCATTAATACTAATTAGCTAACCAACTAAATTAAAACACTAAAGCATTTAAGGTTACGAAAGCAAGTTTAAATGCTAAGAAAAGAATTAGCGAGTTCCCATAAACTCCAAACACAAGTCTAACAACTAAAACAAATGCGGAAGTAACATCTAGAACCTGAAAGTCAATATACCAAAACTCTAACAAGATCCATAAGTCTAAACAAGAAGGGTTACAAACCCAAGCTAATGTACTAATAACTAACTAGAAAGTCTAAGTCCGAAATATGGGAATAAACAGAAAGAGAACTCATGGAAGCCCGGAAGAACTGGCTCACCCTTGAGTTCGAAGCGATCACTGATCTTCTAGGTGAGGTTTGTCAATAGCTGCTTGAAGATGCCTTGTACTCAACAAAGAAAGAACAAGTGCAGTATTAGTACACAACCACAGTGTACTAGTAGGATCACACGGCTATCCCACTAAGTGCAACATACATAAGTCAATACAACACAATAATACATGCATACACCGAACATATACATTATCAACATTATTTACGAACAACGCACAATTTCACATTTGTCAAGATATACAATTATGTCAAGTCAATGGTTCTCTCATGGAACCCAAACCCAAACTGTTAGCATATCGGTACGTGGTACCTGATCTAATGTTTGTGCCGGAACGTGGCAACCGATACCATAATTATGCTAGAACGTGGCTACCGATCCAAGTTAGTGAGTCAGAATGCAACACCTGATCCATTCAACAAGTCACAATCACAATCACAAGTATATTCTCAATCATACAATCAAGTCATGATTCATGGCATTTATCAATCATCTATCCTCATTTACAAGTAGTGTGATCAATAATGCAACATTCACATACATACACATATTATAATGAAGCAAGAACAAACATATATCACACAATCATGAAATCACAACCATCATCCACCTCGAACAAAGCTTGAATCCCCTAAGAAACTTGATTCTTCCCTTTCCGGATTCGTTCAGTTTGTTCTTGGTCTACAAATAATTAATATAACACAGGAATCAACAAACAATAACTAATTATCTGAATTACCAGCAATTTTATCAACCCTAGATCAAACCATGATATCAATATTCAAATTAGGGCTTTTTCCACCATAATTCCCAGATCAAAACCCTTCCAAATCGATAATTACCCACTAGATTACATTCTACGGATCGAAAATGGGTTTAGGGAGTTAAAACCTTACCTTTAGCCTTAAAAATGGTGAAAAACCATCAAGAAAGCACCTGGGGTCGTCTCCTAGCTCTCAAAGTTGAAAAGTGTAGAATAAAATACTTTTGGGGTTTATTTCTGACTTAAGTCGCGTCTGTCCAGCCACAACGATATTTACCTCGCTACAGCGGCCCCGCTCTGGCGGCACAAATTCCCGACATAGCGGCTTGCATGGAACAGTGAGCAAATTTAATAATTCCAATACCCCATTTCATAACACATCTTCAACCAACGACACTCAGAAACTACCCGTTCACGCTAAGATCAGTTTCGAAAGTTCTACTCACCCGAATTCAATTTCGTAAAGTCATATGGGTTTCTTAATGTCTTAGCTACCTACTCATGTAATCAAAATCATAATTAGATCACCCAATTGTTACCAGTTTTCCCTAGACCTTACTGACTTCAATTTTGTCCAAATATAGACTAGGTTGGGAAATCCCAAGTTACTACGAAAAAGTTTTCCGGCCAAAAAATTTTCCCCGTTAACTTTTTTATAATGACGGAAATAGGTCATTACTATAGATACCAATTTACCCATAACTCGTCCGCGAGTGACAAACTTAGGAAAAATAGGTTTAAGAAAGAATGGAGTAGTACCTAAATCGACGAACAACTAAGGATAATTGTCTCACATGTCCTTCTCGGTTTCCCAAGTAGCTTTCTCAACTAGACGATGCTTCGATTGAACTTTCACAGACTTAATCTCTTTGGTCCTTAGCTTTCGGACATCACGATCAAGAATTGCAATCGGTTCCTCCTCATACTGAAGGTCTTTGTCTAACACAATTGGGTCTCATTTTATGATGTAATTCCCATCACCATGATATATCTTCAACATGGACACATGAAATACTGGATGAACTCCCGATAGGTTAGGAGGTAAAACCAATTTATACGCCACTAGCCCTACACATTCGAGAACCTCAAAGGAACCAATGTATCGCGGACTTAGCTTGCCCTTCTTACCAAATCTCATCACCCCTTTCATGGGTGATACCTTAAGAAGAACATTCTCACCAGTCTGAAATGTCATGTCTCTTACCATATGATCCGCATACTTCTTCTATCTACTCTGGGCTGCTAGAAGCTTAGCTTGAATACTCATCACCTTATCTTAAGCATCATTCACTAAGTCAACCCCCAAAGGTTTCACATCTCCAGTCTCGAACTATCCTATGGGTGATCTACATCTTCTCCCATAAAGTGCCTCAAATGGTGTCATATCAATGATGGAGTGATAACTATTATTATAGGAGAACTCACACAAAGGTAAGAACTTATCACAATGCCCTCCAAAATCAATCACACATTCCCTCAACATGTCTTCTAACACTTGAATAGTCCTCTCTGACTGCCCGTCCGTCTGTGGATGGAAAGCGGTACTAAAGTGAGTTGTGTGCCCAATTCATCATGTAACTTTTTCCAAAACTTGGATGTGAATTGGGTACCACAGTCTGAGATGATAGAAAGGGGCACCCCATGCAACCTCACTATATCTTTCACATAAACCTTAGCCAATTGTTCAACATTATAATCTATTATAACCGCAATAAAATAGGTTGACTTAGTCAATCTGTCAACCACTACCTAAATAGAATCAAACTTCTCCAAAGTCTTGGGAAGACCAACCACAAAATCCATGGCTATCATTTCCCACTTCCATTTCGGAATTGTCATTCTCTGAAGCAAACCTGCAGGCCTTTGATGTTCATACTTTACTTGTTGTCAATTTTGACACTTTGCCATAAACTCTGCTATATCTGTCTTCATGCCCGGCCACCAATAAATTTGCTTCAAATTTTGGTACATTTTGGTCACACCCGAATGAATGGAATATCGCGAACTATGGGATTCTGTCAATAATTTTTTAATCAAGTCATCAACTTGAGGAACACAAATCCTTCCCTTAAAATTGAGCACACCGTCCGCATCAAGAGTGGTCTCTTGTGCCTTACCAATCATAGTCTTCTTCTTAAGTTCATTTAAATTTTCATCCTCAAACTGTTTGACCTTGATCTCTTCAATGAACGTGGCCCTTATTTCAATGCTAGCTAACACCTCACCTTTTTCTGAGATACCCAATTATATGAATTTAGACTCTAAGGTCTGAATTTCATTAGACAAAGGTCGCTTAGTTACACTTAAGTAAGCTAAACTACCCATACTAACCGATTTTTGACTCAAAGCGTCTGCCACTACATTAGCCTTACTCAGATGGCATTGAATGGTCACATCATAATCCTTGAGTAACTCCATCCATCTTCGATGTCTCAAATTCATATCTTTTTGAGTGAACACATGTTGCAAACTACGATGATCAGTGAACACCTCACACTTAACACCATAGAGGTAATGCCGCTAGATCTTAAGAGCGAACACTACCGCTTCCAACTCTAAATCATGTGTTAGATAATTTATCTCATGCACCTTCAATTGATGCGAGGCATAAGCTATAACATTATTATCTTGCATTAACACAGCGCCCAAACCAGAATGTGAAGCATCACAATAAATAATAAAATCTTTACCTTCCAACAGTAATGCTAGAATAGGTGCGGTGGTCAAAAAAGTCTTGAGCTTTTGGAAGCTCTCCTCACTTTTTTCAGTCCATTAATATGGTACCTCATTTTTAGTCAAATTTGTCAAGTGAGTGACAATAGAAGTAAGGTTCTTCACAAATCGACGATAGTAGCTAGCAAGCCTCATAAAACTCCTAACTTCCGTCACAGAGCTAGGCCGAACCCAATTCTTAACTGCTTCAATCTTTTGGGGATCTACCATTACCCATTCCCTTGAAACTACATGCCCCAAAAAGGCAACTGAAGTCAACCAAAATTCACACTTAGAAGATTTCACATACAACTTTTATATCCCAAGAATAGCTAGAAAATTACGAAGATGATCGGCATGCTCTTCCTCACTTTTTTAATACACCAAAATATCGTCAATAAATACTATAACAAACGAATCTAGAAATGGTTTGAACACACCATTCATCAAACTTATAAAAGTTGCAGGCGCATTTGTTAACCCAAATGACATAACTAGAAACTCATAGTGCCCATAGCGGGTTCCAAACGCCATCTTGGGCACATCCTCAGGCCTAATCTTTAACTAATGGTAACCTGACCTTAGATCAATCTTAGAGAAAATTGATGCACCTTGCAATTGGTCAAAAAGATAATTTATCCTCGGCAATGGGTACTTGTTTCAAATGGTGACCTTATGCAATTGTCAGTAATCTATACACATCATCTCTTGCTAGTGATGGTGTTACCACTTTTGTTGCTCTAATTCGGACCATAAAGTGAGGAGGAAAGATACCAATTTGTATCACCCAGATACCAATTGGATTCAAGTCATAGCATGAAGGAGTAGAAATAAGTGAGTTTTTCCTAAAGTCATATAGCCTCTCAAAGAAAAGTACTAACGTCTTCGTACCGTTCCGCAAGACTCTACTAGACTTGTTTTGGTACAATGAGATCAACGAACCTAGGGCTCTGATATAAACTTTGTCACGACCCAGACCATCGTGATTGGCACCCACATTAACCCTCCGGTGGGAGAACCATTAATACTAATTAGCTAACGAACTAAATCAAAATACTAAAGCATTTAAGGTTACGGAAGCAAGTTTAAATGCTAAGGAAAGAATTAGGGAGTTCCCATAAACTCCAAACAAAAGTCTAACAACTAAAACAAATGCGGAAGTAACACCTAGAACCTGAAAGTCAATGTACCAAAACTCTAACAAGATCCATAAGTCTAAACAAGAAGGGTTACTACCCCAAAATAACGTACTAATAACTAACTAGAAAGTCTAAGTCCAAAATATGGGCATAAACAGAAAGAGAACTCATGGCAGCCGAAAGAATTGACTCACCCTTGAGTTCGAAGCGATCACTGATCTTCTAAGTGAGGTCTGTCAATAGTCGCTTGAAGATACCCTGTACTCAACAAAAAAAGAGCAAGTGCAGTATCAGTATACAACCACAATGTACTAGTAGGATCACGCGGCTATCCCACTAAGTGCAACATACATAAGTCAATACAACACAATAATACATACATACACCGAACATATACATTATCAACATCATTTACGAACAACGCACTATTTCACATTTCTCAAGATATATAATTATGTCAAGTCAATGGTCCTCTCATGGAACCCAAACCCAAACCCAAATTGTTAGCATACCAGTATGTGGTACCCGATCCAATAATTATATCGGAACGTGGCAATCGATCCCATAATTATGCCGAAACGTGGCAACCGATCCAAGTTAGTGTGTCAGAATGCAACACCCGATCCATTCAACCAGCCACAATTACAATCACAAGTATATTTCCAATCTTACAATCAAGTCATCATTTTTGACATTTATCAATCATCTATCCTCATTTACAAGTAGTGTGATTAATAGTGCAACATTCGCATACATACACGTATTATAATGAAGCAAGAACAAACATATATCACACAATCATGAAATCACAACCATCACCTACCTCGAACAAAGCTTGAATCCCATAAGAAACTTGATTTTTCCCTTTCTGGATTCGTTCCGCTTGTTCTTGGTCTATAAACAATTAATATAACACGGGAATCAACAAACAATAACTAATTGCCCGAATTACCAGCAATTCTATCAACCCTAGATCAAACTCATGATCCCAATATCCAAATTAGGGTTTTTTCCACCATCGATAATCACCTACTAGATTACATTCTACGAATCAAAAAATGGGTTCGGGGAGTTTAAACCTTACCTTTAGCCTAAAGAATGATGAAAAAATGTCAAGAAAGCACTTGGGGGTCGTCTCCTAGCTCTCAAAGTTGAAAAATGCAGAATAAAATATTTTTGAGGCTTATTTCTGACTTAAGTCGCGTCTGTCCCACCACAGCAGTACTCACCTCGCTATAGCGGCCCCGCCCTGGCTGCACAAATTCCCGCCATAGCGGCTTGCACGGAACAGTGAGCACATTTAATAATTTCAATACCCCCATTTCACTATACACCTTCAACCAACGACACACAAAGATCATTTTCGGGAGTTCTACTCACCCGAATTCAATTCTATAAAGTCGTACGAGTTGCTTAACGTCTTAGCTACCTACTCATGTAATCAAAATCATAATTAGATCACCCAATTGTTATCAGATTTCCCTACACCTTACTGACTCCGATTTCGTCCAAATCTGGACTAGGTTGGGAAATTCCAAGTTACTACAAAAAAGTTTTCCAGCCCAAAAATTTTCCCCATTGGCTTTTCTATAACGACAGAAACCGATCGTTACATTAATAATACTTAGTTTGACTAATATTGTTGAAAATTACTTTTGTATAATAACTAGTTTAAGTTGTATGACGAGTTTTATTCCGGAGATTTATTTGTTTTCAAATTAGAGTTTTAAAACCTTCTATGCTTAATAAAATCATTGGGAAAAAATTTAATTTTCCTTCCAACTTTTTTTCTCCAGCATTTTTTTAATAAAAAAATCAACATATAAAATCAAATTAATACTACTACTTTTTTAACCATTCAAATGACAAAAAGATACTCCCTCCGTCCAATGATATTTATTGACTTGACACATGCAGTAAGATATAAAAATAACAAAAGTAATATTATTATATTACTTTTTGAATATATTAAATTTAATCCTTTAAAAAATGTATTAGGTATTAAATATTATTTAATAGCAAGAGTAAAATGTACATAAATTGTAAAATAATTAAATGATTTTCAAACTGGGCAAATATTATTAGAAATATATTTTTAGTATAATGGACAAGTAAAAATAAAGGATGAGAGTAAAAAAAAAACAATTAAATGTTGTCCCTAATGGGTGGTATCAAAAAGCTCATTAAACGACACTTTCAACTATCATCGTGATAAAAGTAATAGAATAAATTCGATTTGTCTATTTAAGTAAAGTAATAGAATAAGTTCGACTTATCTATTTAAGGAAAGTAATAGAATAAGTTCGACTTATATATTAAATAAATTAAAGAAACTTGCCTAAGAAAATATCTGGAATTTGAGTCTAACGTTTCACAAAAAGAACACTTTTCTTCAATTAATAAAAACTCTTTTTTGATTAACTTTTATGTACTCTTTATTTTCTTGTACTCAAAACAAATGAAGACCACCACTATTTATATAGTTCATGAATTCTTCTTTGCAATGAATAGGAAGATAATGAGGTAATAAATAGAGAAAATATATGGCCTAGACACATGGGCTTAGCTACACTAGTGTTGGGGTGTCCAAATTGGACACCCTTCATTGGAAAATTATACTTTAAATGATAAACAAAAATGATTAAATAATATATTCTGGACATTCTTGACACAATAATATAATGTAGCCCAGTGATTTCAGGCTTCTTGAAAGAGTAAACACACGCAAACTTAAAGTGTTTGTGTGTTGAAATCTCACTAGTAGCAGCGACACCCTTGAATTTCTGGCTATATGTTACACAAAATAAATAATAAAAATAAAGTGTGGGGTAACAAATGTCTTCATGCTATAATAAAAAATGACTTTGAAATATAAGAATGTTTAATATATCTATAATCATATATAATTTAGACGTAATGATTTTTTAAAAATAAATAGTAAATTCATCCTAATATTTATATAAAAATCTAAAAAGATTCTCAAAAATTAACCAAAACCTTAATACTACAAACACTTGCAAGAAATATAAACAACCTAAGGATAAATCTAACTAATTACTATTTGCATAAGGCTCAAGAGGTACTTTCGCAATGTTTGCGTGCAACCCCCAGAACATTATTTTTGTTTTTGTTTGTTTCTCACTCGGTATTCGGAGTTCTGCATTAGAGTTTCAACTAAATCTGAATCACGTATTACAGAGTCTATTTAGAGATGGCACTCCCAATAAAAAATTTATTTTGTTCTTCTATACCCTCTTATTCGTATTATAAGTGATTTATTGGGATATGACACATTTTTTTAAAACCTATTTAAGAAACTAGATTAAAAAACTATTTTCCATAATTACTTTTTTTTATTATCCTAAAACTGTTCTCCTAAAACTCCGTAAAGTATTTAAAAAAATCATTCAAATGAAGGGTAAATATGAAGAAAAAATAAACTTAACAATTTTCAAACTTTGAAAAATTTACTTATTTTAAACTATAAAAAATATTTCTAACCCTTCACATAATATGAACTAGGGAGAGTATTAACATGGGAGGATCTAATCTATAGTTTTACATATGAGTTAGTGAGAAACCATCAATCATTTTTCCCTAATATTATATTGTGTTACGAAAAACTCATTCAATATCTAAAAACATTTGGTCGGAAATTCAATATCGAAACAGACTAGAGATTTAGAGGAACAAATAAATTATAAATCTTGAATCGATTTATCGAGAAAATAGTACAGTTAAATTTGTTACGAATTTAAAGACATGCATATTGATTTAACTCGTTGATCGGTGATAAAAAACTAATGAAGCAAATCAAATAAAGTGAGAGTTTTGTTGCAATAAGTTCTGGAGTTGGTGAGGAGTCATCGATCTCAGATTAGAAGACGATTCAATATTAATTGTCAAAAATTCAATCTTCTTATAAGTATATATGTAAAAGATATTTATATGAGAAATTACCTCGTTAAAATAAGACTTGTTTTTGAAGAAGACATTTAAATTTTGTAGTGTAACGAAATCAATATCAAAATAAATTGAAATAAAGAAAATATTTATTTTAAAACGAAACCAGTACCAAAATAAATTAAATGTCCAACTATACCTAATCAAACTTCTGTCAGTAGAAGGTGTAAGACATCATTTAAGCACGTTTAATGCCCAGGCAGTTTTGGAATGCTGTCAGTTACAAATTGAAATTATTATTACTTCATTTTATTTTATTTTATTTTATTAGTACTTCATTCACTCTGATATAAATAAAAAATAAATTCTTGGGTGTGATACAATTTTTTTGAGAAAGATATTTAAAAATATTAATTAAAAGATAATTTGTTGTGTTATTCTTTTAATTCTTCTAGAAAGTAGAGATACTTATTTGAAATATAAAGATAGTTTTAACAAAACAATAATTCCAAAAAAAAATATTTAATAGGTGTTGTAAATCAAATATGGATGCCATGTGCCCCCAACAATTTGAGGACTTACATCACTTGTAATAGTGTAAAGCCTTGACTCATGCCATGTGGGACTAACCCATTGGAGGACCACCATCACTTGACCAATTAAAATGGTCAAGTTATACATTTGTAAGTCATTTTTTGGCTATAAATAGCCATTACATTTACAAAGGAATATATACCGTATTGAAATACATTACTCTCTCAATTGTCCTTTTTTTAGTGTATTAATTTTAGTTAGTTATTTTATAACACGTTATCAGCATGAGTCTCTGCCAGTTCAAATAAAGACTTTAAAAGCCTCGAAGGTATAAATTTTCATTTCTTAAATAATGTCAAATCTTTCTAAACTTGAATTTCTTGCTTTAGACATATCAGGAAACGACTATCTATCATGGGTACTTGATGCAGAAATTCATCTTGATGTGATGGGGCTGGCAGACACCATCCAAGAAAAAAATCAAGCATCGAATCAGAATCGTGCTAAGGCAATGATATTTCTCCGTCATCACCTCGATGAGGGTTTAAAAATGGAATATCTCACTGTTAAAGATCCTCTGATGTTGTGGAATAATTTAAAAGATAGATATGACCACCTGAAGTTGGTCGTCCTTCCACAGGCACGTTATGACTGGATCCATTTGAGACTTCAAGATTTTAAATCTATCAGTGAGTATAACTCTTCCATGTTTAAAATCATCTCACAATTAAAATTATGCGGAGAAAATATCACTGACCATGATATGCTGGAGAAAACATTTTCCACTTTCCCTGCCTCGAGTATGCTCCTGCAGCAGCAATACCGAGAAATGGGATTTAAAAAATATTCAGAATTAATTTCACATCTCCTTGTTGCTGAACAACATAATGACTTACTAATGAAAAACCATGAAAGTCGACCTACTGGTTCTATGCCATTTCCTGAAGTAAATACGGCAAATTTTCACCAATCTAGGCGTGGAAAAGGTCGTGGCCCCAGTCGTGGCCGTGGCTGTGGTCGAGGAAGAAATTTCAATCATGGTGATCGTCTTGCACTAAATAATAACCTTCACCACCAGCAGTGTAAAAAGAAGGATGAAAAGCATGAAGTGGTGCAGAAGAAAAATTCAGACAACAAATGTTATCGATGTGGTGGAAAAGGGCATTGGTCACGTACCTGTCGTACGCCAAGGCACCTGGTTGAGCTGTATCAAGCTTCCCTGAAGGAGGTGAAAAATAACGCAGAAGCCAACTTTATCTCTGAAGATAATGTTGAACCCATGCA
>JAJOOO010079404.1:0-20041 GCA_029582685.1 Solanum piurae | reverse complement strand
TATCGATGTGGTGGAAAAGGGCATTGGTCACGTACCTGTCGTACGCCAAGGCACCTGGTTGAGCTGTATCAAGCTTCCCTGAAGGAGGTGAAAAATAATGCAGAAGCCAACTTTATCTCTGAAGATAATGTTGAACCCATGCATCTAGATATAGCAGATTTCTTTGAAAATCTCGAAGGAAACATCGATCACCTGATAGGTGATGGGTCTGTGATAATGTAAATATATTTCACTTCAGTCGTTTGTATGAACTAGTATGAATATGTTTTCCTAGTCTTTTAAATAAATAAAAGGTTGTGTAATGTTTTTTTCAGTAATAATATTAGAATGTTTACTTCGTTTATATCTTTTATCTTGAAGAATATATGGATACCTCTCAAATTTTGTTTGGATCAATGATCAATCATGAAGATATTTGTGTGATTGATAGTGGAACAACGCATACCATATTCAAAGATGAGAAATACTTCTCTTACTTGCTTAGAAGAAAAGAAAATGTTACTACAATTTCTGGTAATTCAAACTTAATAGAAGGCTCCGGAAGAGCTACTATATTTCTGTCTAAGGGGACAAAACTTGTTATAGAAGATGCATTGTTCTCTTCTAAATCCCCAAGAAACCTGTTAAGTTTTAAAGATATTCGCCGAAATGGATATCATGTTGAGACAATAAATGAAATGAATGTTGAATACCATGGTATTGCCAAGATTGTCTCAGACCAGAAATATGTGTTGGAGAAATTATCAACTTTATCTTCTGGCTTATATTATGCAAAAATAAGTACAATTGAAGCACACTCTATCGTAAACCAGAAGTTTACTGACTTAAATTTTTTTGTGCTTTGGCATGACCGAATAGGTCATCCTGGATCAATAATGATGAGACGAATCATTGAAAACTCAAATGGACATCCATTAAAGAACCTGAAGATTCTTACGAGTGATGAGTTTTCATGTGCTGTTTGTTGTCAAGGCAAATTGATTACTAGGCCATCACCAATGAAGGTCAACATTGAATCCCCTCAATTTTTAGAACGTATACATGGGGATATCTGTGGACCTATTCACCCATCTAGTGGGTTGTTTAGATATTTTATGATACTAATAGATGCATCTTGAAGATGGTCTCATGTGTGCCTCTTATCATCTCGCAACCTGGAGTTTGCAAAATTATTGGCACAAATGATACGATTAAGAGCGCAATTTCCAGATTATTCCATTAAGGCAATTCGCTTGGATAATGCTGGAGAATTCACATCCCAAGCTTTCGATGATTATTGCTTATCAATAGGGATAAAAGTTGAACATCTTGTAGCTTATGTTCATACTCAAAATGGCCTTGCTGAGTCATTTATTAAGCGCTTACAATTGATAACAAGACCTCTACTTATGAAAACTAAGTTGCCCACTACTATTTGGGGTCATGCTATCTTACATGCAACATCCCTTGTTCGTCTCAGACCAACTCATTATAATAAATACTCTCCCTCACAATTGGTATTTGGTCATGAACCAAATATTGCTCATCTACGAATTTTTGGATGTTCTGTATATGTGCCAGTAGCACCACCTCAGCGCACTAAGATGGGACCCCCAAAGAAGGCTAGGCATATATGTTGTGTTTGATTCACACTCCATAATTCGCTACCTTGAACCATTGACGGGAGATTTATTCACTGCAAGATTTGCAGATTGTCGATTTGATGAAACAAGTTTTCCGCAATTAGGAGAAGAGAAAAAGGAACTTAATAACGAAATTGCATGGAAAGTTTCATCATTATCTCATTTTGATCCACGTTCCCCTGTATGTGAACAAGAGGTCCAGAAGATCATCCATTTGCAAAACATAGCAAATCAGATGCCAGACGCATTTACTGATTTGAAAAAGATAACAAAGTCACATATTCCTGCAGTGAATGTGCCTATCCGAATTGACGTCCCAAAAGGACCATCTACAAGTGTCATGGCTTCTGAATCACAAACACGCCTGAAGCGTGGAAGACCATTGGGTTCAAAAGACAAAAATCCTAGAAAAAGAAGCGCAAAAAGTAAAGATGACACTATAAAAGAGTCTCATGAAGAAGTTCAAGATCTGATTAATCTTGATATTCTTGAAGAAATCAGTGAACTCGAGACTCAAGTGAATGAAGAACTTTCAATAAGTTCTACGGGTGATGGGATAAATTTAGATCGATCGAAAATCATAGTGGATAATGTTTTTGCATATAATGTTGCACTTGACATCATGCAAGACAATGAGGATCTTGAACTCTTATCTGTCGAAGAATGTTGACGAAGATGTGATTGGCCAAAATGGCAAGAGGCAATTCAATCAGAATTGAACTCACTTGCTAAACGTGAGGTTTTTGGACCTGTAGTCCAAACCCCAAACGGTGTAAAATCTATTGGCTATAAATGGATTTTTGTGCGAAAAAGAAATGAGAGAAATGAAATTGTAAGATACAAGGCACGCCTTGTTGCACAAGGATTCTCTCAACGACCCGGTGTCGACTATGAAGAAACATATTCACCGGTTATGGATGCAATAACTTTTCGATATCTCATCGACTTAGCTGTACATGAAAATCTTGAAATACATCTAATGAATGTGGTTACAGCTTTTCTTTACGGTTCACTTGATAATGAAATTTATATGAAAGTTCCAGAAGGACTTAAAATGCCTGAAGCATATAGTTTAAAATCTCGGGAAATGTGTTCAATCATATTATAAAAGTCATTAAACGGCTTAAAACAATCAGGGCGCATGTGGTATAATCGCCTCAGTGAGTACTTGATAAAACAAGATTATATAAATGATGCCATTTGTCCTTGTATTTTTATTAAGATAACAACATCTGGATTAGTTATTCTTGTTGTTTATGTTGATGACATTAATCTCATTGGAACTCCAGAAGAGGTCCAAAAGGCAATTGAATATCTAAAGATAGAATTTGAGATGAAAGACCTTGGAAAGACAAAACTTTGTCTTGGTCTACAAATTGAACATTTAGCAGACGGGGTCTTCATCCATCAATCTGCCTATATTGAGAAAATTTTGAAACGATTTTACATGGACAAAGCACATCCAATAAGTACTCCAATGGTTGTACGATCACTTGAAGTGAGTAAAGATCCATTCCGACCTCAAGAAGAGACTGAGGAACCTCTTGGTCCTGAAGTACCTTATCTTAGTGCAATTGGTGTACTTATGTATCTTGATAATGCTACGAGACCTGACATAGCATTTTCTGTTAATTTATTAGCAAGATATAGTTCGTCCCCTACACGAAGACATTGGAATGGAGTTAAACATATATTGCGATATCTAAAAGGAACTAGTGATATGGGTCTGTTTTATACTAATAAAGATAGTGCAGATCTTGTTGGTCATGCATATGTAGGTTATTTATCTGACCCACATAAAGCTCGATCTCAAACAGGCTACCTGTTCACATATGGAGGTACTGCTATATCATGTCGATCTACAAAGCAGTCCATTGTCGCTACTTCTTCAAATCATGCTGAGATAATAGCCATTCATGAAGCAAGTAGAGAATGTGTATGGTTGAGATCAGCGATACATTTCATCAAAGAAAGATGTGGTTTGAAGTGTGATGTCAAGGTACCCACGGTGCTCTTTGAAGACAATGCTGCATGCGTAGCTCAATTAAGAGGAGGATAAATGGAGATAGAACGAAGCATATTTCGCCGAAATTATTCTTTACACATGATCTCCAGAAGAATGGTGATATTGATGTACAACAAATCCGTTCAAGTGATAATCCAACAAATTTATTCACCAAATCTTTACCAGCCTCAACTTTTGAAAAGATGGTACACAAGATTGGAATGCGAAAATTCAACCATCTAAATCGTGGTTTTATCAGGGGGAGTAAAATACGTGTTGCACTCTTTTTTCCTTAATCTAGGTTTTGTCCCACTGGGTTTTCCTAGACAAATTTTTAATGAGGCAGCAAGTAATGGGTATTATGTATGTCTATGTATATTTTTGCTCCTTCAATTTTTCTTTTACATAGACATCCAAGGGGGGAGTATTGTAAAACAATGGTACAGCCACGTGGAGCCCACCAATTTAATGACTTTCATCACTTGTTATGGTGCAAGGCAAAGATGCATGCCATGTGGAAACCATCCTTTGGAGAACTACCATCACTTGGCCAATTAATGGCCAAGTTATACATTTTGTACATTAAACTCATGGCTATAAATAGCCACTACACTAAATGAAAAGAGATACGGAATACATTACTTTCTATCTTTTTACTTGTTTTCCTTTTAGTTCATTAATCTTAATTTACTTGGCAGTTATTCTATAACAAAAAATAAGATGTAAGTTTCACAATTTCGAAGTGGTAACATCAAAAAATTAGATTTGACGGAGGCGATTATTACGATTGAAATGTTAATTAATTAATAGTATAAGCATATGATGGAATATTTCATATACAACTGATTCAACAAGAATTGGGGCCTAAAATCAAATTTTATAAAAAGACCTTTAATTTTTTTTAATTTAAAAAAGTGAGATTTTTTTAACTTTATAAATGCAAAGTCATATTTCTAGTTGACATATCTAAATTAAATAAATTCTAATAATAACTAAAGAAATAATATATACTTATGAAGTAAGAATATCAATAATGACTAAATTTTAAACAACAGTAATTTTTGCAGAAGATTTCATTAGACTTCAACATATTTAATAATATGAAAATAAGAATAGTGAAAGGAGACTGAGAAAATATCTACAAGAGTCGATGGAAAATGTGGGTTCATGTTAATTGTTATTAGAATAAAATAATACAAGAAAATAAATATCCTCACAAAAATATAATACCACAATTATCTAAAAACTATTCCTTCTGTCCCAATTTATGTGACTTACTTTCCTTTTTAGTCAGTCCCAAAAAGAATGATACATTTCTATATTAAGTAACAATTTGACTATAAAATATCTATTTTATCCTTAATGAAATGATTTACAGTCACACAAATTTCTATTTTTTATTTTGGATCACAAGTTAAAAAAATCTTCCTTTTTTTTAAACTTCATGTCAAGTCAAAGTACCTCACATAAAATGGAACAGAGGGAGTAATTCATATCCTATTATATCCCACATTAAAAGGTAAGCTTTTTTTTCTTTTTCACTAAAAAGCTAGGGCTCAAGGCATTACGTTAATTGGTTTATGGTAAGAGCCGACCTTATTATAAAATTAAGTTAAGAATTATATTAATATTTTGTTTGATTGACTAAATAAATTTATTCTCAAATAATTTGTATTATCAACGAAACACGTCTAATCTTAAACATAAACATGAAATATCTCATATTATTTCATCTAACAAAATATTTTAGATAAGATAGATTAATTTGAAAATTATAATCTCAAAATAATTTAATTAGCTTAAGAGAAAGCACGTGCCGATCGAGTCGATGAAATTTCACGTGGGATGGGTAACTGGTATTTATTAATCAAAAATCAAAATAAAAAAGTGCATGTGATATATAGTTGGAAAGACCCCAGAACTCTTAAGCTTTTCAGCTCATTATCTTTTCTTTTTAATTTTTAATATTTTACCACTAACAAAAAAAATAATACAATTTAAATAGCTCAAAAAAATGAGTTATTTTTTTCTTTTTGCCAGCTAAATCAGGTTGGTATTGGATTATGCATACTATTTATATATATATATATAAAGAATATTCTAAAGAAAAAAAATAAAAAGAATGATGTATCAGCTGATATCATAAATGTAATCATTCGTTTTGCTTGATTATTAGGTCATCAATTATAGGGACTCAATATATATAGCAAATAATTCCTCATGTATTATTGTTGTCTGCTAAACAATTTCTAATTTACTATATTGTTAGCATGAGTTTGTGTGCGTACATAATTAGTATCAATCATAAACTAGTTAATTATTTTTCTAAAATGCTTAGTTTCACCTATTTTGTTAGTTATAGTATATTTTTTCTAAAATGCTTAGTTTCACAGCGTTTCTAATAGTCTTCTTCTTCTTCTTTCAAATTCAACATATTGTAAATGTGAATTATTGAGTGAATTATATATCAAAGGACTTGAAACATCGAGAGAATTTCATATCTAAAATTTAGGACTCTTTAGAGGAGATTTTGAGTTGGTTGCAATTGAATAGTCAATGTACATTTCATGTGTAGTTAGTGTAAAGTGATCTTGGGTTGGTCACAATCAAGTAGTCATTGTATACTTCATGTATAGTCAGTATAAACTTCATGTATAATTAATCTATATTCAACTTTTTGGTGTATTATAATGTATAATCAATGTATAGTTCATGTTCAAATAAACTACATTATGTTTTTTTTATCTAGTATCATAATGTATTATCAGTGTATACTTTCTATAACATGGTACAATTACCCTTCGGGGTGGCCCAGTGGTTTGAGCTTGGGACTTCCATGTTGGAGGTCTCAAGTTCGAAACCCCTTGCCAGCGAAAGCAAGGGGTTTGCCTTCTGGGTCGAGCTCGTCGCACCAGGCTTGCCTAGTGCGGTTTACCTCTCCTATGTGGTTTGCGAGCTATTGCATAGGAGCGGGGTTTTTACCCTGTGCGCACCCAAAGGGTAGCGGCTGCGGGTTTCCCTTGTCATAAAAATAAAAAAAAAAAAAAAAAAAATATAACATGGTACAATTAATTCGGATGTAAAATACTGCCCTACTGCTTGTGTGTTTATTTGAATTCAACACAACTTCCTACTTTAATTTTATAGACATATAAAAATATATATTATATAAGTATAAATAATTGATTGAAATCCAGTAAATCAAATTAATTATAATTGAATTTCAAATTCGTAAAATTCATATCTTTGAATATATATGCTTTTGACAACCATACGTCTATACCCTCACGATTCTTGTGTGGGATGGTGTGGAGCCATACTTGGAACATGGCAAATTTTATATATAAAATGTCGATTCAAAAAAAGATTTCTTGCTTTATCAATATTTTCTTGTTTTAGGCATGGCTAAACAAATAAGTGTGCATTATAAATTTAGGTGAAGCCAGAATTTAAAGTTTATGAATTTGAAATTCTAATTTCTTTTAAGTTATTATATTTTAAATTAATAATTTTTATATATTCACTAAATTTCTAACTAAAAATTTAAAGTTTAAATTAGAGTTACTGAATACCTGAATTCGTAATTAACACAATATGGCTCCACCTCTAATTATAGAATGTACATATGGAAGGACATGTATAATAGAGGAATGAAGTCAAACTCATAATTTGGAGGCATTGTCATTTGTCAAAGACATAAAGCTGTACGGTGCTTGTAAGAGGGATTCAATACTTTTGACCACAACAATGTTCACATTTCCGTACCTTAGACATAATGAGTGAAGTATTTTTCACATTATTAATTTACATGATATTGTAAAAGAATGTATTATATTACCTTATATTATACTATATTGTTTGGAAAAATCAAGGGGAACTCCGAGTGCTAGCCCATCTAAAAGTACTCTAATTGAGCAAACTATTTTTTCCAACCAATTTGTTGAAAAAATCATAATTAAGACGACCAATCAATTCTAATTTGTTCAGGTGATTAAGGAAGTAAATGATTAGTTAGGTTAAGGTAAAACCATTTGTCTTGATTAGAATGGGGAGGCCATATATATATAATCATTTAACATAAAAAGGTTAAAAGTGAAAACTAGTTGTGACATCTCTCCTAGACTAAAGATTTGATAGAGCCATGACAATAATTAAAAAGATATGTTTTTCAACCCCAAAACCAAAAAGTTTAACCCTCATTTTAGCTAATAACTAAGTTGTACCCATTTGAAGTCGTTTAGTTTATGAGATAAGATAAAATATTTCAAGATTTTTGTATGGTTGAAGATATATTTAATCTTACTTTCTTTTTTGTATGTTCTAAACAAAGTGTCTTTTTATATATTTATTAAGTTTTTCAATTTCAACATTTTACAGTCTAAATGACTAGTTTAAGATCGCAAGATTTATATGATTGTATATATATAAATTTAAGATCACAAGTTTCAAAAATCTCAATTTATTTTTAAAATTTTGTGTCGGTAAAACTAAAACACTTATATTTAGAGAGATGGAATATTATTTTATTTCACTTGAGAGATGGGATGAATTAGGCCAAAAATCTTATAATTCCACGTTTATAATCCCGGGACAACTTTGCTTGCGAACCAAACGACCCTTTATACTAAGTTTTGAGACATGGCGAGGATGTAAATTACGTACTTTTACTGGTTAATATATGAAGTTGGTAAAAAAATGAACAATTTTAGTTTTTGAGTAAGAACAATTTATACAACTTATGTCATCAGTATACAATAATTGTAATGGCCCAACTTAGAGATGTAAAAAATGAGCCCAATTATAAATAATTCGTTCAATTCGTCCAAAATTTTAAAGGTTGAGCTTAAGATAATTTGAATTAGGTTCAATCTCAACTCATTCAAGTCCTAACTCATTTTAAGATAATCCTCAAATGAGCCCAATTTAATCTCTAATTTTAACCCGTTTTAAGACTCTTATTTGCATTGATGTAATATATGTTCCTATATTGAAAGTATGAATTAGTGTCTATTTTATATCTTTTAGAATTTATCTATTCATTAATTAAAAAAATTCAATTTTTCTTGAGTTAAAATTTAAATTGTGGTTATAAAACTTAAATACCAATATATTAAAATTATTGAGATTAAGCGGGTCAAATTGAGCAAGTCAAGACCCAACCCATTTTACGCCCATTTGATCCCAATCGAATTGAGCTCAAAGTAAACTTGGGCGGGTCAGGACCCAACTCAATTTTTATTTGAGGATCTTTCACATATAGCCACTAAAAAATAGCCTACTTACGCTCCATATCTATAGTTTGATAATTACAATTCGTAGCTACATGTTATAGGAAGAGAGAGGCGAGCGAGATTGAGAGAGAGAGGAGAGAGGCGAGCGAGAGAGGGCAGAGAGTGGGAGAGAGGTGAATTGTATATGTATATCGGTTAGATAATTATATATTATACATATGTATTTGTATATATGGCAAGCGAGATTGGGAGATGGAGGAGAAACGCGAGCGAGATTGGGAGAGAGAGGAGAGAGGCGTGCGAGAGAGGGCAATAATTTTTATAATTCACATCTCATTTGTATAATTTGTGGCTACGTTTGTATAATTTGCGTGTTTCTGTATAATTGAGTAAGATAAAGTCTAAAATTATACAAATATAATAAAACTTGAAATAACGAATTGATACTAACATAAACATATGAACTTTAAATAGTTATACAAAATATATTATGCAAATTACATTATACAAAATCAGAAAACTACATGTTTATACAAACTTTAAAAAGTTTTACACAAAAAGATTGAATGCATATGTTGACAAAACTGAAAAACCAAAGAAAATCATCGTCATATACAAATATAAACAATCGTATACAAATACAAATCAAACGAAGAATTGCTAGTTGCGAATTATACAAATGTGGTGAATTATACATATACAAACGTGGTTAATTATACAACTCGAAGTCAGCCTATGTAATTAATGGTTAATGTTAGTCGCGAGTGGTAATTATAGAAAACTATAGCTATAATGAGTAATTAAGTAGTGTATGTTTGCTTTACCGCATAATTTTCCCTTTTTTATTTCAACTCATTTTGATATTTTCAATTTCAACTCAACTCGCCTATTTGACACCCCAACGCAATTACACTTGATCACGAAGGTTTGTTACTGGCGAGAATGTGGGCATGAATAGCCCAAATGGCCCAACTACACTTGATCCACTAGAAGCCCATTATTTAGAAGGTGTATCTAGTCTAGAAATTATAAGAAGAATTTACCTAACTAATTGTTCACTCAACTGATTAAACTAAAACTAACTAGTGGATACGTAACAGAGAAACATAACAATCTAGATCTAGATCTACCATATATAACTATATTTTGTAAAAATTATGATACATAGTGAGATTTGGAATTTTTATTGCGGATATATTACTTTAAAAGAGGCATCGGTGTAATCCACTAATCCTGTATATATCCATTTTTTTCTTTTTCTTTTTCAAGTCTCTCAATGGTTTGGTTCTGGCTTTTGAATCCTTCTGTCATTGAAGAACAGTGATCACAAAATATTATTTTGTCTGTGTATTTTTGAATGTTGTATTGTAAGAAAAGGCTTGTGGTGTAGGGAAATCTGGTAGTAATCGGGTGACTTATTTATAGTCACTTAGCTGAGGTATATCAATAGCCGTCTGAAGATGCCCTGTAATCAACAAAGAACAACCAAGTACAATATCAGTACACAACCACAGTGTACTAGTAGGATCACGCGGCTATCCCAATAAGTGAAACACATGCAAGTAACCACAACATTATAAAATAATACAATATCATCAACATTGACGAACAACGAACAACGAACAACGAACAACTTCACATTTCTCAAAATGCACAATTATGACAAGTCATTGGTCCTCTCACGAAACCCAATTCATTGGTTCTCTCAAGGAACCCAATTCATTGATTCTCTCAAGGAACCCACACCCAAACTGTTAGCATACCGGAACGTGGTACCTGATCCAATGTTTATGCCGAAAAGTAGCAACCGATCCCATATTATGTCGGAACGTGGTAACCGATCTCATGTTTATGCCGGAACGTGGCAACCGATCCATGTTAGTGTGTCGGAACGTAACACCCGGTCCATTCAACAAATCACAATCACAATGTATATTCTCACAATCATACAACAAGAGGTGATTCATGACATACAATTATTCAATTATCCTCATTTACGATTAGGGTGATCAATAATGCAACATTCACATACATACATGTATTGTAATGAGCAATTACAAACATATATCACACCAACATGAAATCACAACCATCACCTACCTCGAATCCAAGCTTGAATCCCCTAAGACACTTGAATCTTCCCTTTCCGGATTCTTTCCGCTTGTTCTAGGTCTACATATAATAATTTATACGCAAGGATCAACAATCAAATGTCTAATAAATCTGTCTGACAAGTCATTTTTTAATTTTCTTGTTCCTGAAACAACAATAAGTTGTAACTTCCTTTTCGTTTCTCTGTATTCTTTTAGCATTTATATGTCGAATTCACTAACTCAATTAATTTAAATTTATTTCGCATAAAACCTATTCAGGGAAAATAACTATCTACATTTCTTTGTTTCCAAAGCTCAAATTCGATAACACATTTCCTCGTCCAAAAATATAACTCAAAACTATTGTTCGTAAAAGAGATGAAGTTATTGAAGTGTTACTACTATTTCTAGTTGCTAATTTTTGTGACACATTATGAACAAAATAATCGTGTTCGGGAGAATTGATTTTGTTGTCCTCACCCCTCGGTGCTTTTCACAATTTGGTACGACCAGTAAAAATAAGTTAAAAATCATCTTATTTTTCAAGAAAACATTTGCTTCATACCAAACACACTAAATAGAATCTGTGTTGCCGCTAATTATAATTGTTTATCGCCCTTGTTTGAATAACAATTTGGTTATATTGTTACTCTTGAATTTTATGATACAGCAGCAGAGCTAAGGAAAATATGGAAAATATAGAAATGTTGGAAAAAACTTTCTAATAGATAATACCCATTTCTTTCAATTGAAAGTTACAATTAATTTCCCAATCTTCTTTCTTCTTATCTAATAAAATCTAATTTTTGCTTATCCCCTTGTTGAATAATTGGGGGAAAAAGAATCTCCATTAAACGCAAAGACATCTTTACGTAGAGATTTTACCCAAAAAAAAAGAAAAGAAAATAAATCATCAAGATTTAATAACTCCAAGAACTGATGCTTGAAGTGATAACGAATGCTTAGCATCACCAATGTGAATACTATGTTCACCTATTGAAATTCTTCGAACACCAGCCTTATCAACTACACTCAAATACTTGCACACATGAATATTTATCGCCACACGTTGCTTCGATCTTGCTGGGACGTATACTTTTTGAAATGCGACCAATTGTTTATGTGGCACCCATACATCAACAGGTGGCTTTGAAAACACGAGCAGTGTGTGTGAACCATCCTTTGGTCCTACATTTTTCACGTCGATATGAATCTGAATTGATAGTTTGCTGCATTTTGCGTGTGTTACTCGGATTGATTTGTTAGATATGGTACTGCTGTTGGAAGTATGGCGTCCGTCTATTGGAATGGCTAGTGTTTTTGGGGCTTCGAAAATTGTGGTTATGAATTTTGTGTAGCTTAGTCCGTGCCCGAATGGGTATACTAATGGACCTTTGTAAAAACGGTATGTTCTACCAGGGTATCCTTTGGCTAAATTTGATCTCATGTCCATTGTTGTCATTGGTAAATTCTTTAGGTACTCTTGTGGATACCATGTCATTGGTAACTTCCCACCTGAAAGCAATCGTATTCAATTAGTATATAATTGTGACACTGTATTTATTTCGCTCTAGAGCGAAATAAATACAAATGATTCATATAACGAAATGTGGCCCAATAATGGAACATTCCCAAAATAAGTAGAAGCCCAATTTTGTTGTAATGTTTAGTTAGTTCACCTGGATTATGGGCTCCAAAAAGGACATCAGCAATGGCAGCGCCACCAGCTTGTCCAGGATAGCCAGCCCATACAATACCACCAATTCGAGGATCGTTATTGGCAAATGTAACATCAACTGGGCCTCCGGACATAAGGACCAATACTACAGGACCTCTCGAGGCCTTCGATACCTCGGAGATGAGTTCTTGTTGGAAACCAGGCAAAAGCAGCCCAGTTCTATCTCTGAATTCAGCCTCAATAGACTGGTCTAGGCCCATTACTAACACTGTTGCGTCTGCTTGACGTGCAGCATTTACAGCTCCAGCAAATAATTTATCGTTTGTACATGCCACATCACCACAACCTTTTTCATGAATGGTTTTTGCATACTTTGATATTGCTTGTAATGGGCTTGTGTATCCACATGCAACACCTATATTTTTTTAAAAGCCCAATTAGTCCTCTTTTTTCACATAAAGATATGCAAATTATGACTTTAACCCGGGCAGAGCTTTATGTATAGTAGATATTAAACTTCTTACTTTTTCATATTTTAAATATCTTAGTGAAAATCTGTTTCTAATGAAAGAATAATTATTTTTTACCTGCGTAATTTCCAATCATTGTGACGGTAACATCGGAATTCGGTCCAATAACAGCAACAGTACGATGTCGACGAGGAGAAAGAGGAAGAGTAGGTCCATGATTCTTAAGAAGAACAATTCCCTGTCTAGCAGCATCAACGGCGAGTTCTTGATGGGCTGGGCTGCAAACATCTGTTGGGCCAAGATGTCCATATATTTGGGCGGATGGTTCTCCATCAAACATCCCGAGCCTCATTTGAACAGCAACAGTATTAGCTAAATTTGTATCAATAGCAGCCTCTTTAAGAATACCAATATGCACTGCATTCTCAGTATGTTGGGACAAAAAAGGCCCACAATCCAAATCCAGGCCCGCTTTAATAGCATCAGCTGCAGCTTCCTCAGGCGTCGATGTGTAGTGTTGGCTATCGTAGAATACTCCAACGGAGTCACAATCAGAGACAATGTAACCGTTGAGACCCCAACCGCCGCGTATTGTTTTACGGAGAAGTTCAGGATCAGCACAAGTTGGTATGCCATTGACTTGATTATATGAACACATAATACTAGCCACTTTACCTTGTTTAACACAACTTCTAAATGGTACATCAAATGTATCTTCAATATCTTGCTTGCTAACCTGTTATATGCATGAATTATTAGTGTTTGACTTGTCATAATAAAGTAATATAAACGCAATGTATTTTACCTTAGCGTTAAAGTGGAATCTATCGACTCCACTCCAGTTATCAAGATCGTAGGCCGTATAGTGCTTGCAACATGCTGCTACTTTGAGGCGGTCACCTTCTTCATTTCCTTGTAAACCTCTTACATAACGCTCGGCGTATACAGCGGCTACGACGGGATCCTCACCGGGAGTCTCCTGTCCCCTTCCCCACCTTGGATCTCGCAAAATGTTTACGTTTGGGCTCCAATATGTCAGACCTCCCATTTCTCCATTGTACATTGCTCTTGCTTCATCTGATACCACCTGCATCCCACCATGTAACTAATTAGATTATAAGGTCCATAAGACAAATCTATGAGGTGAAATTATATATTTAACTTTGCATACTTTTTTAAAATTTTTTATTTGTTTAAATTGAAGTTTGAGAGAATGAACCTAAGGATCCATTTGGAAATGGTTTTAAATTATGATTTTCAATCAAGTTGTTTGACAATTGCGATTTTCTTTGTAAAATTTAATTTTTTGGATCTCTTTTCTTATAAATATGGAAATTTCATCCTTTTTGAAGACTCTGAAATCTTGTTCAATTTTTATACAATTTCAAATCCTATGGCCAAAATGCCTATTAAATTATTGAAATAGAAATTGTTTTGGAGTTTATAAAGGGATGTGACCTTATATAGAAAACAGAGTCTTTTCTGATAAATTTGCAACTTGGTTTGATGCCCTTATATATAGTCACTGTCCAATAAGTTATGGCCAATGGGAGGGACCCTTCAACACACTTGCCAACTTTTTCTTAAACTTTGATTGGCCTTTGCACAAACAAGAAAGTTAACCTCTACTTTATACCAAAATGTACGTTTAATAATTGTTTCTCTTAGCTTAATTACTCCCATTATATTCTCTTTGATTAATAATCAAAGGATAAAGGGTCAATTCTTTTGTGATGCATTATCATTTTTTTAGCTTTATATTAAATTATATATGAAACAAATATTTTACATAAAATAATAAATTTGTAATTATTTCAGATAGGAACCTGTCCCTTACTTCAAAATAATTTGGAACATATCTGAAATTTTAAAAATGGCCACCGCCGATATTCAGCAATTCCATGCAGGCGCAAGAATCGAAAAATAGTAAGATCTCTACTGAGCTATAAAGTAACAAAAAGATTATCTTTTAACCTTAAAAAAGTATGGTTACTTGGATTTTAATTAGTTGTACATAATTTTTACTCCGTGTTTAATATGTGCAAGTAGGTTGGTTACTATTGTATTAGTTCACCAGATAATAATTACTGCATCAATGAAATTACATGAACTTATTGGGTAAAATTAGGCAAAAAAAAAAACAATACTCTTAATATAATCTGTTTTCAGTTAAGCTTGTATGATTTTCACAAAAAAGTCCCAACATTGAGAATACTATTCCCTAAAACAGAGCACGAGAAAATGGCATTATTTTAAGTAGTTTCTGAATTCTTACCCGTCCAATTTCTTCCCACAATGAAGCATTAAAAGAAGCAGCAGTGGTTATAACTTGAGGAAAGCTAGTAGCTCCTGGAAATTCACCCCCAAATTTAGTCCCTGGTCCTACATTTGAAACTCCATGAAGCGCCTCCGACCACCACTCGTACCCTTTAATACCCAGCCTCGGCACTGCTGCGGCATTATTCCCCAACAATTTCACTTTCTCTTGTAATGTCAATCGCCCGATGAGATCTCTTACTCTGTCGCCAATCGGCAAATTTGTTTGACAAAAGGGGAAATTTTTAGTTGCTCTGTCTTTTTGGTCACAGGCGAATGGGGGACGAGCTGCTTGAATAGAAACAAATAGGAAAAGGAAAGTGAAAATGAATTTGTTAATGCCGCTCATTTTTGTGGGGAAGAGGGAATATTTGTTGTTCCAAATTGTGTGAGAGGTAGCTTTGGATGTAAAAGAAAGAGGGGTTTATATAGAACAGAGGTTTTTGGTTTGTTGAGGACATGGGTATTGGGCTAGTGGTTATGGAGACATTGGTTTTGAATGTTGTTTTAAATTGGGATAAGGTATATAAATTTTTACGACTCACCTGAAATTATTAGTTACATATCTAAATTTATGCGACAGTCTATTATGCACTTGAATTATATAAGGTCATATTACCTCCTTAATTTAATTGTCAAGATTACATATTAGATGACGTTGTTGCACACTTTTGCACTATTTTTGTATATATGAAGATGCATTAATCGTTTTGATATCTATGGATTATGAAGTTGATATTTTCAACTTTCACATAATTTTAAGGCGTGAATAATAAA
Source organism: Solanum piurae (assembly GCA_029582685.1). Classification (NCBI taxonomy): domain Eukaryota; kingdom Viridiplantae; phylum Streptophyta; class Magnoliopsida; order Solanales; family Solanaceae; genus Solanum; species Solanum piurae. Next base: position 3,849 of record JAJOOO010079404.1, on the reverse strand, counting down.
TTCAAAAGAATGATACGACCTTCACGCATAATTTAAATGTATAACTAACACTTTCATCTTAATTAAGGTCTTGTTTCTTATAGCTTCTAAATTTTTTGCTAGGATCAATCAATTGTTATAAAAATGCAACAGAGTAATTGGAACTATACACATTACTTTAAAAATATATCGAAGGGTTCATGACCCATCAGGTCATACCCATAATGCTTTGTTTCACTGTTTACAAGAATCTTATACATAGGATAAGGTTTTTTATGTTTCTTTTTTCAACATTGCAAGTTGGAGGTTGCAACTTGCAAGAACTGTTGAACAAGGGATGTGGACTAGTACTCTATTATTTAACCAAATCACTTTTTGATATATAGCCTCGCAGAATACTTTCCAATTTTAATAACTAACACACACACACATTAAAGTCCTTTTAATTATTTTTTCCAATCTAGATCATAATTAGGATCTCAATTTACTTGTTCAACTACCACCACCCTCTATCACTAAATATCTTCCGTCATCCACCACCTAGCTATTATTACAAAACTACTTATCTTACCATTATCATCACCAATGCTGCACTAAAAATGGCAAATTAAGGTGCGGGATGGGTGCGAGTTTAAGTTGTGTACAGAGGTAGAGCTAGTAAGGGTCTAGGGGTTCATTCGAATCTCCTTTGATGGAAAATTATATTGTTTATTTATAGTTAGAATTATCTTTTATATATAACCAACTTTGACTTTTGTGTGTGTTTACTTCTTTATACTTCAAGTTGCTTTAATGAAAATCATGATTCCGATACTGAACTCGTTGAGAGGGGGAATGGACACAGGGCTATGTGGTTAATTTTTGAGGTGGGCTCAAATAGTTTTTCAAAACATTTAAAGCGGCAGTTGCGGGGCTAGGGCCAAGTGGTAATGCAGGAAATATAATTGTTGAATTAAACATCATGGATTGACGAGATATGCAAATATGTATATAGTACTTCCTTCGTCACAATTTTTGTCATACAATTAAAATTTTAAAACTTTGATCTGTAATTAACAATTTATAGAAGACATATAAAAACTTTTGATAATTTTTTTAGTTTATCTTTTAAAATTTCAATCTATGTCACGTGGATTATAATGAAAAGAGTAATAAACATGAGCAATATAAGGACCCTTTTGGCCTCAAAAATACTTGAGAAAAATTTGGAAAAAATTTGAAAAGTGGGGTTTGGTCATATAAATTGGCAAATATATTTGTCAAGTTCCCAACTAGTATTTGAGTCAAGTTCTAATATTTGGGAATTTTAAAAAATTTAAAGTTAACCCAAACGTTTTATAGTTTATAAAAGAATACCCATTATTTATTAATTTCAACTAATATTTGTTACTTCCTCCTCCGAAAAAGTTTGAGTTCTAATTTGAGTAATAAAATTGAGAAAAAGGGATAATTTGTGTTTAATGGGTTATAATTTTAACTAAATCAGTGACAAGTTTGAGTATGCGATTAATGTATTGTCTTGCATATATTGTTATTTTGTTATTGTTGATTGTTATCAATTATATTATAATGTTATTTTTTAACGGAACATATTCATTATAAAATAATAATATAAATTTATGGGTAATTTTAATAATTTTTAAAACTTACGAGTATAAATCATAATTTTTGAAATAATCAAATATTTTAAAAAAAATTTGGGGTCAACCAAACACATAGTAAACCTTTACTGAAATATAATTTGTAAAAATATTTGAGAACTTGAACTCAAACGCTAGCTAAAAAAGGGTCGGGATGAGCCCATCCACTAGGAGAGGGGATGGATTAAAAAGAAATCATCATGTCATAAATTGAAGTACTTCATGTACTATAGAGGGGGTGAATTAATGTAATAAATGCATAGCCACTAGGAGAAGCAAGAATATATAAAATAAAGATCTCGATAAGTTAGCATATCGAGGATCATACTCAGCATACTCGATTAATTTCAGTTCAATATTTATGACACACAACATAAATTAATATGAATTATAACTTTAAATATATTTCTTTATTGAATTAATAAAATTTAAATTTTTATAAATTCACCCTAAAGGCCTAAACACAGTATGAAAAATATTAATGCATGTTGGTGAGGAAGTTAATTAAAAAGAGAAAGAAAATCTTACTTCCTTTGTCTCATATTAACTGATCACATTTTTAAAAATACTTGTTCCAAATTACATAATAACTTAATAAATCAAGATAAAATTAATTCAAATTTTCTCTTAATTGAAGGTTTAAGATTAAATACTTAATTGAAGGTTGGGACTAAATTTCGTTAAATATATATATTTCTTTTTAAATTTATTTATACTTTTGATAAACCATAAATGTATGGAAAGTCATATGTATATATGTACGCAATTATGCCTTAATTTCCTTCAAAATTTTCAACAACTTAATTATTAAGAAGACAAGATTTTAACAGCTAAGAAATCATGATCATGAGATTTAATTTTACAAGTACTCCAACAATTTTCTATTTCTATAGAAAGACCATTAATTTCTGAAATCGTCACGGGAAAGTAAACACATGAGTGGCTGTCAAAAAGAAATTACCCCGTAACTCATAAGTACAAATATTGAAATCGTTACGTTTAAATCTTGAATGTCTCGGTGAATATAAAAAAAAAATTAAGTAATTATTAAAATCGTTAAGTTTAAATCTTGACTGTCTTTCTGAATAAATTAGAGATTCAAGTAACTAATTCATTAAAATAGTACTCTAGTATTTATTTTTTGGTAAAAACACGTATAAAGTTAAACATGCTTTCATCTCAAATTTGTATTAAGTTCTCTCTCTTTGATGAGTTATTAAACATTTGTAAATTGTAACAAACTTGCGTTAAAGAGAAGGGAGGAATATAACAATATTAGTTAACTTTGCTTAAAAGAGTTGATTAATTATTACATGTAAAATGGGTAGGGGTCAGAAGAGAGCAATATAAGGTCCCATGCCTAATTAATCCTACATACAATTATTGTTCCATTGCTTCACTCAGCCAATTGCTACCACCCCCACCCCATTGTCACTACTATTTTCAAATATTTCTTTTCTATGGAAAAAAAGAGTAAAGTATTGTAAATTGATAACAATTTGAATGATATTAAATAAGGTAGTGAACTTCTTAATACCGAGAGTGTTTGATAGGAGGTATAAAAATAATAATGAATTTAAGTAATGTTTGTGATTTCTTTTATCCATAGTTTGAATTTGGTATATTCAAGAATAGTTTTGTCTTTAATCACACTTAGCTTATTCATGTATGTCTAAACTTTATTATAATACTATGAATTGATATGTATTAGGTACACATCCAATAATATTGAATAAGATATACTATGAATACATGTATTAATTACACATACATTGAAAACGCTATTAAACGATAGCAATAAATACGATCATTATTGTAGCAGTTCCATTTAGTTGATATGCTTCTTTTATCTGTTATTGCGTCGAATCTGTAAGCAGATCTAAGGTGTGTTTTCCAATTTTCTCATGTTTGGTTGGGTTAAATATTTTGGAAAATGTTTTTCAAATCAACTCATTTTCCTCAAATTTAAGGAAAATGACTTCCCTTCAAAACTTAAGGAAAACATTTTCCAAAACTCTCTTCCGAACCCATCCACCCTATCTGCCTCCAACCCACCCCCTACCAGCCCCTCCACCCCCAAAAAAAATTGAAATTTATTTTTAAAAAATATTTTTAACTTCAAAATTTCATTTTTTTCACCCCTACCCTCGACCCCCACCCACCCACCCACTCCCTACCAGCCCCAAAAAAATTTTAAGTTTATTTTTAAAAAATATTTTCAATTTCAAAA
>JAJOOO010079403.1:0-43756 GCA_029582685.1 Solanum piurae | reverse complement strand
TGGTAGAAAATTAATTAGCTTTTGACCTTTATCTACGGTGTCACGAGGAAATTTAAGACATATTCTCATATGATTATTCATTGCTGACGTACCATTAGTCGATGTAGAAGCTGCATAAGGTTTCTCACAATACTTGCATTTGGCTTTCTTAGCTCTACTTTCATCAGTGAACTTGTCAAAATGCTTCCAACAAGTAGCTCTAGGTTCCATGTTTTTTCTTTTATTTGAAGTATCAACATCAACTTCAACCTCATTGGGAGATGAGGTGTTAGGTATGCTGTCATTTGAACCTCCACTTTCACTGATCCTACTTCCAATTTGTGTCATCTGTAAAAAAGTGGAAAAAAAAAGAATAACAACAATCAGAAAGATGCAGTACATTACAGTTCACAAATCACACAAATAATCACAAAGTTGCATACTTGCATTCAATGATTAAACTCACGCAGTTCAGTTGTGGTTCAGAACTCATAAGAACAATAATCACGCAGTACATTACAGACTTACAGTTCACTAACCGGCTCACTGATCAGTCCCTAACTAACAGACACTACTGAAACACAGCTTATATTCTGAAGATTCCATAGTACAATTGGATATTTTATCATAGACTGCATATGTAAAAATACAAGTAACTAATAAATAAGAGAACTCCACATAGCAGGAAAATGGAACATTAAAGAAAGCTCTAAAAGTGTTCAAGTCAAAGTGAAGTATTCAGGGATAAGAGTTCCTAAATCCTAATATATAGGATATTGACCTGGGAAAAGTATCCTTGGTAGCAGACCCGTGCAATGGTGTTAAATCAACCCCAAAGTAGTTTTGCTGCTGCCAAAAGGAAGCCTGGACCGCAAGGAATAAAAATAGTATTAAGAATCTAAGATATTAACTCGCAATCGAAAAAAATAATGTAAACAATGGTCAGTAAATCATATCAGCGAAAAAGAAGAGATAAAGTGTATAAAAGCAAAAGAAAGCCAAAGTCCAAACTATCACACATTTGTAGAAGTTACTGGTAAATGCTAATGGTAAATGGATACTGATTTTGGACAGTGAGATCTTTGTCAATAAGCTTTGCCTGAATAATTGATTCTTGTTAAAAAGAAAACATGAAGATCTAAATTCTAATAGACATCCACGGTGACTGTGACGCTTGAATACCAAAAGTTTTATTCGTCATACTGATTTTAGATGGCATTCAATTTGTTTCTCTTGTTCTCCTACTGTCTACCCAGCCACGGAAGTCCATAACATATTCCATTAGAAATTGAGGTCTTATTCATTTAAGAGCAAAAGATGAACAAAATATCAGTGCTTTTCATGGGCAAAATGCAAAAAGAATTGTTACAGTTACAAGTTACAGGTACACTGTACACCCTTCAACACTAACTACTCAAGTACTCATCTTGTATTTGAAATTGAATATAACATAATAAAGATTTCTCGATGAAGTTAAGACTTAAGCCGCGATGAGCAGTGGCCAATGAGCAGTGAGCACTGACCTTTGACTATTGAGTCGCGACTCTCGAGTCTCGAGACAGTTGCGAGCTGCGAGCAATCAACGTCAGCGAGGAGCCAGGAGCAGCAGCAGGCTTGAGACGACGAGCTGAGAGATGAGAGATGAGAGTTAAGAGACGAGCTCGGAGCCGCGGCGTAACTGAGAGTCTGAGAAGTGAGAACTGAGAAGAGAGTTGAAGCTTATGGACTACGGTGGTCTCAGATTAGGGATTTCTAATTCAGATTGGAATTTGGGCCTGGGCATGGGCTATTGGGCTGAGAGTTGTATTTTTATTAAAGGAATGGGCTGAGATTTAATGAAGGGGTAAAGACTAAAGAATATACATATCTAATTTCGGTTTTTTCGGTTAACCGATTTTTTAAGCTAAAAAACCAAAAACCGAACCGAAAAACTGAAAATATTGATAATCAAAACCGAAACCGAAATTTAAAACAAATCGGTTCGGTCGGTTTTTTCGGTTTTAACCATATTATGCCCAGCCCTAACTGGGACTCCATGAGGTCTAACTACCTCCTGAATATATAACTTGACATAATCCTCTGTTGAATAAGTAGTCTTTACCGGAAAAAGTGGGCTGATTTTTTCATTTGATCTACAATCACCGAAATAGAATCGTGTGGCCTGCGAGACCCTGGCAAGCCAGTAATAAAGTCCATATTGATCATCTCCCACTTCCATTCCAGAATGTCTATATTTTGAGCCATACCACCGGGTCTTTGGTACTCTACTTTAACTTGTGACAATTTAGGCACTTAGCAACGAACTCAACAATACCTTTCTTCATACTATTCCACCAATACTTCTCTCAAGTCATGATACATCTTTGTGGAAATCGGATGGATATAATATATGGAGCTATGAGCTTCCTCCATGATCCTCTCTTGGTATTCATCCATCCTTGGTACACACAATATACGTAGACACCTCAATACACCATCTCCCCCTCATTCAAAATCCATTACTTTTTGCTTATGAACATTTGCCTTCAATTCAAGCAAAATAGGATCTTGGTCTTGTTTCTCTTTACACTAATGATGATTCAGCCCATTCATCACCACTACTCCTCCTTCGCTGAATCCATCAATCGAACTCCTAGTCGTGAAAGTCTATGCACATCCTTCGCTAACTATATCTTGTCTTCCGCAACATGGGCGGTACTACGCATAGACACCATGCTCAAGCCATCAGCAACAACATTAGCATTACCTGGGTGATACTCATATCATAATCCTTGAGTAACTTCAATCACCTCATCTTTCTGAGATTAAGCTCTTTTTGACTAAACATATACTGAAGACTCTTGTGATCGGTGAACAGATCCACATGAACACCATAAATATAATGACGCCACATATTTAAAGCAAACACTACGGCAGCCAACTCTAGATCATAGGTTGGGTAGTTCTTTTCGTGAAACTTAAGCTATAACATTTCTATTTTGCATCAATACACAACCCAGTCCAACTCTGGAAGCATCACAATATACCACAAAACCTTGTGTACCTTCTGGTAAGGTCAATACTGGGGAAGTAGTCAACCTAGTTTTCAATTCATTAAATCTTTTCTCACAAGCTTCAGACCATTGAAACTTCACTATTTTCTAAGTCAACGTAGTCAAAGGAGATGAAATAGATGAGAACCCCTCGACGAACTTTATATAATATCCAACCAACCCCAAGAAACTCTTGATATCAATTAGAGACATGGTTACAGGCTAGTTCTGCACTGCCTCTATCTTTTGAGTATCAACTCTATTTCCATCACCGAAAACAATGTGGCCTAAGAATGCCATGGACTCAAGTGAAAATTCACACTTAGAAAAATTAGGATATAACTCCTTATCCTTTAGAGTTGGAAGGACTATTCTAAGATGACTAGCATGATCTTTCTCTTTCCTCGAATAGATTAGAATGTCATCAATAAATATGATAACAAACATATATAAATAAGGCTGGAATACTCTGTTCATAAGGTCAATGAATGATGCAGGAGAATTAGTCAAACCAAATAACATAACTAGGAACTCATAATGACCATAACAGGTCCTGAATGTTGTCTTAGGTATATCACTTTCTCTTACTCTCAACTGATGATAGCTAGATCTGAAGTCTATCTTAGAAAAGTAAGTGGCACCCTGAAGTTGATCGAATAGATCATCAATTCTTGGAAGAGGATACTTATTCTTGATAGTAACCTTATTCAACTGACGGTAATCTATACACATTCTAAGAGAATCATCCTTCTTCCTCAGACATAAGACCGGAGCGCCCCAAGGTGAGACACTTGGTCGAATAAAACCCTTTTCAAGGAGATCATTCAACTGCTCTTTTAGGTCTTTAAACTCTACTGGTGCTATACAATAAAACGGAATAGATATTGGACGAGTATCGGGAAGAATATCTATACCGAAGTCTATTTCTCTCTTAGGAGGGACTCCAGAAAGATCATCGGGAAAGACTTATGGAAACTCTTTTACTACTGGAATGGACTAAATATGAGGTATCTCAACACTAGAGTCATTAACTCGGACTAAGTTATAGACAAACCCCTTGGAAACTAACTTTCTCGTCTTAAGGTATGAAATGAAACGACCCTTAGGCGTTGCTCAACTACTCTTCCACTCTATAACTCTCTCATTAGGAAACTAGACCTTAACAACTGGAGTTCTACAATCGACCAAGGCATAACAGGCATGAAGCCAGTCCATTCCTAGAATGATATCAAAATCTACCATATCTAACTCAACTAAGTCAACCATCATCAGTTTAAAGAGGGGCAATTTGGTCATTTTCTACCCCTTCTATAAACCACGAGCCCTTTTTCACGTAATTATGGGTCTAAATAATGTTAAAACATTATTTTACATTCTTTAAAACTTCAAAGGCTTAGAGAAAGGATTCAGGAGGAGAAAATCTAAGATTTCTATCGTTCTTCGAATTTCGTCGATTTCATCAAAATCTTTGTTCTTCCCAGGTATGTATGGATATCATAGTGATGGAATGAGTTCATCCTACACACCCTACATCTACTTTCTATTAGTAAAAGGGTAATTTGTGGTTTCATCCTTAGTTTTAAGTATTCTTGAGTTGAGTTGTTGAGTTGTTGAATTCTAATTTTCTATTCCTAATTTTTGAGTTGCTATATATTATGCATTGAGATTTTTTAGTTTATTGTCCATGTCTATTTTTTCAACATGAGTATTCATTGAGTTATTGTTGAGAATATTTTTAACCAAACATTTATCTTAAATTGATTTTATGAGAAAGTAAAGAGGATTTTTGAGGAAAGTTTATAGAGACATTTTGAGCAAAGTTTAAGGTAACTATTGATTCCCAAATTTATCATTTTTACATTGAGAAAAGAGAAACTTTGTGTCACGACCCAGGGGTACCCCCTAGATGTAAAAACGCACATAGAACCCCGAAAGGCTCCATGTAATCCACTTAGCATATCACAACATAAGATAATAGAGAAGTACCGAATTTTAAAATATTTTCCATACAATCAAAGTCTTTTATAAAAGCAAAGCGAAAGTCTTATTACACTTGCCTCAAACTATCTAATAGTTGAAAAGAGATGGGGAGACATCCCATACACAAGTTCTAACGTAAAATAAAGGCATAAACAGGAAAGGGTGATCAAGTCCTCGATGCTATGAGGACTCACCAAATCTTCTTTTCTTGATCTACGATGAACCTTGCCACAAGGATGGAAGTCAATATCGCCGAACCCTACATTTGATAAGAATGTAGGCAAAAGTATGTGTTAGTACAATAATGTGCTAATTATGATGTCTAGCATAAAACATCAACATAAGCATATAAGAGATAGTAGTCAACATAAGGCATATATCATAATCCGTAAGAGACAATAACATAAGTCATAAGCATAAGAGACATCATCATAAGATATAAGTTATAGCATAATAGACAATGATCATAACTTGTGAGAATATTAGGTAACATCATATTCATAAGCATACTTAATGCATTTAGAGAAACATAATGTCAAAGAAACACTTCATAAGTCATATCAAGGCAAGCTTGTGCAATACATGGATAAGATCCCATAATCCCACCCATGTTAAGAAAGTCACCTTAGGTTCTCATTCATACTTATCATCTTTTGATCTCATCCTTAACTTACTTATCAAAGACAAGGGAACACTCACCTTTAGTCACACATGCATTGGAAATGCCTTCCAAACTACAATCCAAACTAAGAATAGATCATAAGCATATGTTATAAGCATAATCATTACGTAGATCATCATAACATAAAAGGAACATACCATCGATACCCTCAAAGCATACTTGTGCAATGCATGAATAAGATCCCATACTCTAATCCATACTAAGTAAAGCTTGTTAAGTAACCATAGTTCAAAATTTGTATTCTTATTCATATTACTACCATATTGGGGACATAAGCCTTAACCGACATAGACCATATGAGCTTACCTTGAATCCAGTGTTTACCCCACACCGAAAAGGGGTTGTTCTACTTGCCCAGGGTAGAACCATACTCTTAGCTTATGTGGATCCAATAGCTAAGTAACCTATGGGGGCACATAGTTTATGGGATAAGGATATTGCTACTAGAAACTCGGACTCAACTAAGGTAGAAGGTTTCCATCTCATGAGATACATATTTTTGAAACCCGGACTCAACTAAGGTAGAAGGAACCCATTTGGAAAGCCGGACTCATCTAAGGTAAAATATTTCATTGGGAAGCCGGACTCAACTAGCATAAAAGTTTCCATCTCATATTCAATATCCACTCGTGCTACGCATTAAGTCCCATAGAGTTCATATTAAGTCTTGGCTTAAGTTCATATTTATGGAAGAATATCTTGACACTCAATCAAACGTAACTCATACTATAGCTCATAGATACAATAGGTAAGACTAGTCTTCCAACCTTAGAATCACTACATGTGACAAACTTTTCACATCATATTATATTCATGCATAAGTGTGTATATGAGAATAACCTTTCAACAACACAACAACTAGATCATGAGCATATTCACTTTACTCTCAAAGTGCTTATAAAGCATGTACTAAACTTCATAAAACATGCATAATATCATATCTTGCCCTTTTAAGGGTCAAAGCTCATTTAAATCAACACATCTAGAATTACTACATTACACATGGATATATTCATAATCATAGCAAATCGACACATCTAGAATGACTACATTAGACATGGATATATTCATAATTCAAGTAGTTCAATTACTACAAGCATAATCTCATACTTCACCTCCTTGAGGTTCAAATCTTACTTCAATCATCACATCTAGGGTTCAAGCACTAGATATGGATATCATAGTAACTCATGTTATTCTATCACTTTATCCATTCAAACATTCATGAGGTAGATTAGGTGGGTAAAGTTCTTCCATAATAATTCTATCTATTGGTTTACCATCATCAAGTCAACTTTCATCTTACAGCCTTAACATACATAATTTATCGTATTAGGCTTACCTTTAAAACACTAGAAGTCAATGGTCATAACTATGAGTCTTTACTCTTAATATCTCTACTCCTTAAAAGCATCCAATGAACATATATTACAAGGCATTCTAATCACATACTTCATTCTTAAGAAATTCTAGTCATATATCATCATAAAGGTTCAATATCAAGCCTTACTAGTCATGATACATCACATATACATTTCTAATATCTCTCTATATGAAAGAGCTTGAATGAGAAAGAGTCATTTTTGGAAAGAATGAAAAATCTGGAAAATTGGTCAAGTTAGGTTAAGAGTGGGTTTTTGGTCAACTTCAAACGACCATAACTCCAAGATCAGCATGAGTTAGGTGTCCTACAAGATGCCGTAGGAAATACCATTGAATTATATTTCCTACTCCACCAAGTTTGCATGATTTCGAGTTTGTATGAGGGAGATATGCCCATTTGAAGTTGGGTTGTCTAGACAAGGAAAGTCAAAACCAGATTTTAAAGGGTTATTTTGATCTTTTCATTACTCAATTAATTAAATCCATTTTTAGTAAATTATTTGGGGTCTAAACTGAGTTATTTCTGTTTACACTATTGACAATTACGCTAGGGCTTTGAGAGAAGAGAAAAGAGGAGGAAAGGAGAAGAAAAGTTCAGGATTCGTCAAGTTCTTGCGAGTTTGGTTATGGATTTCGCCAAGGATTCAATCGTACGAGGTATGTGAGACTTTCATAATGTTGGGTTCCATCACCCATGTGCCAAACATGTTTATTTCAGTGGGAATTCGTCCTAAAAAGTTTGAAAGTTTGATGTTCTTGATATGTGTTCTTGAATTTCCTTTAGTTCTTGAATTGGGCAGAGATTAAAAAGTTCTTGAGATTATTAAGTCGAATTATAGAGTTGTTTCGAGTTAGGTTCTTGGGTACATTTACTGGGTATCTGAATCTTAAGAGAATTTGGGAAAAAGGACCGACTTTAGGTGACTTGGGGCTGGAAAACGAACAAGGAAAAAATCGGGTGAATCGGGATACCAGGTCCGCATCGAGGACCTGTTCCTCAGGATGAGAAAAACTCTTCTCCGCATTGTGGAGTGGTCACAGACCGTTCTGCCTCAAAATAAATTTCGCGATAAAATATTTAAATGCATCTTTGCATCGCGAACTTGTTTCCAGATAGTGATTTCTTGATCGTTTCTCATGTTTAACTACCTAAGACCAATCCTAAATGTCATGAGATTCTTCATATCACAAATCACAATCCTTGAATCCATAAATTCAAATTCAAAGAAAGTTAAGAGCCAAGTCTAGAGAGTTTTTAGAGTCATTTCAAAAGTCTTTTGCAAACGTTTTAACTTTGTTTTAAGACTTTAGTTTTAAGCTGAGTAAAGTGTAAAGATCAAAGTTCTTTTCTTCAAAAGAGTATATCGGGACTGTGTATTCCCAAAAGAGTAAATGTTTTCACATTTAAACAAGAGAGGAAACACCGATTTCCAAGATAGCCTATGAGCTAGTTTTTGAGTAATTATCTCAAACCACAGAAAGAATTTTTGTTTTTAAACATATGAGCTGAGTATATTTTGGGAGTAGTATTGAGAATTGATATGGGGATGAGTTCATAATAACTCAAGTCTCCATAAACCATGTAGCCATCGTGGGTAGTAAAGGTCATACTTTTTAGATGATTCATTAGTGCTTTTTAGCATAGACTAGTCGATCTACTTAGTTGAGGCATTCTATATCACGGTAAGGTATATGACAGTTTTGGAAGCATGGGCGAGACGATATATCATTACTTTAGCTCATAGTAATCGTTGTCAGTTAGAGAACCTCCCACAATAATATATTACTTTATATGTTAACTGTATTGTTATTGTATTTCTCTAACACATTGAGTTGTTACCTACTGTTTTAAGTGTTTTTTATAAACTGCACCTTTATTTTTGTTTTACTTTGCATTTGAGTTGAGTATCCATGAGTTGAGTAAAGCTAAGGTAAGTGTTATTTTCAGATTCCTTTCAAGGTTATGTCATGTTTAGTTTTCCACTTTATGCTCTTACATTAAATGTATTGATGCCATTGGACCTGCATCATTTTATGATGCAGATACAGGTAACCAGGATCAACACCCAACTCTTCGTTGATCCAGCTGAGCAATCAGAGTAAGTTGGTGAGCCTTTTTGATTTCTGGAGGAGTCCCTTTTTATTACTTTGATTAGTTAGTTCATTAGGATGTCGTGGGTCTTGTCCCGACGTCCATCTCAGTTATTAGAGGCTTCATAGAAAATTTGTTAGTTCATTTGTCGTTATCTTATTATTGGCTTATGCTTTGAGATATGAGTTGCCATCTTGGCTAGTTGAATGTTCTTTTAAAACATTCTAAGTTATTTCATGAATTTATCTTTTAAGACTATTATCTTGTTATTTAAGTCTTTTTCTATGAGTTAAGTCATGCCACGGGTTTGCTTGGGGCCAGCAATGGTTCTCGAGTACCAGACCCATCCATGGTGTAGGCTCAGGGTGTGAAAACATTATTCTAGTTCCATTTATGCCTACATGCTTTTATTCTTGAACAATTACTATACAAGTCATAAACCCTAGAAGATCATCTCTAAATCCTCAATTTCACCTTTCAAGGCGTAAACCCACATTACTTCAATTTCATCAATTAAACTAGGGTTAGGCATGTAACATGTAATTTCATCATAATAACATGATTCACTACTAATTAAATCATAAACAACTAATATCCACTTAATTGGATTCATATTCAACTTAGACCCACAATTTTGGAACGAACCCTAACTTGAATTAGGGATTTCATCTTCATAATTGTGGAATAACTAGGGGATTCCATGGATGGAAGAATCCATGGATGAATTAGCCATCATACCTTAATTAAAAATCCTAGCAAGCTTGAAACAATGGAGGAATTTGACCTAGCTTTACCCTCTTCTTATTTTTCTTCTTCTTTTTCTTCTTTTTCTTCTTCTTCTTCTTCTAATCCTCCTCCTCCTCCTCCTTCTGCTTCTCCTCCTCCTTCTCCTCCTCCCTCTCCTTCTCCTTCTCCTTCTCATTCTGATTCTCCTTCTCATTTTCCTTCTCCTTCTCCTTCTCCTTCTCCTTCTCCTTCTCCTTCTCCTTCTCCTTCTCCTTCTCCTTCTTCTTCTTCTTCTACTTCTTCTTCTAGAGTTTTCTAGAGAGAGAATTTCTTGAAGGGAATTGGTTCTCTTTTGGGTTAATTGAAATAATGATTGGGAATCAATTAATTAAGGGTCTAATAGCTTTATATAGGTGGCCTAAACTAATATAAAATGACGTCACTTAACCCCTAATTAATTCTAGAATGTTCCCTTAACCCTTCACTAACCGACCTTCATGGACCACACTGCCTCACCCACGAGACCACCCCCACGGGACGTGGGTGGACCCACGGGGCATGCTGGTCATTCGTGGGTGGAGGTACTGGAACATGTTTTTAGGAACTTGACCCACGACCCCTAACGCATAGGGCATGGGTCACCTTACGGGGCGTGATTTCATTACGTGGGTGCACTACCTTGGGGCAGATTTTGGGGTAGTTTTCTAGGGTCCTCTTCAAGGATCCTTAGTTGGTCCTTGGGGAGTCGTACCTTGACGTTTTAACCCTAAACCCTTCATTTCAAGTACGGGAGGTTAAATTCACAATTCTAACCCTCACGTCAAGCTCTAGTACTCTCACATTAGGCTCTAGTTTAGTCTACTAATTTCCGAGGTGTTACACTTTGATTTCTAAATGAGTAATGAGTTCAGAGTAAATTCAGAGCAGTTACCTCTTTTAAGAGGATATTTTGAGTAATTACCTCAAGTTGAGAAATGGTATGTTTTACACGTTTGAGCATGAGTTTATATTTATAGGAAATAGTATAAAGCACCAATATGGGAATGAGTTCAGACAACTCACATTCCTCATAAACCATGTAGCAAACTTGGGTCAAGGATCATATGTTTTATATGATTCCTTATTGCTTTCGAGCAGAGGTTTAGTGGATCCACTTAGTTGAGATGTTCTATACATCGACAAGGTATAAGACAGTTTTGGCAGCGTGGAAGAGACATTGTATCATCACATAGCTCATAGCGATGATTGCCGATTTATAGAATCTCCCAAATAATAGTAATGAGTAATCGGGTTCTTAATCTTGATGCCAATTAACATATCAATTTTCATATTTTCCAAATTTCAAGCCTAGAGTTTAGTCTTAATTCCTCAAACTGACATAAATCTAATAAATTTAATATAATACAATGAACTCAATATGTAGTTACTTGACTCAATGTGTCAAACTTCTATTATGAAATAATAATCACAATAAGTCCCCAAAACCGAAACCAAAATTTGTCTAGTAACTTTAAGGAATCCCTAACTTTAACTGACAAAATAAATAAAATAAATAACGTAAACCTGCTGTAAATCCATTCTATATAATTAATAATGATTGACTAAACATATACAAATTATAGTCACCATTACCAATATAAGCATTAAAAGTTTGTCCCCCTGGGAATAAAAGACCACGAACAACAAAAAGGAATTGCCATTCAAAGTTTACAAAATTTGATCCCTTTTTCCCTCAACTCCACATTACAATATCATTAACAATAATCGATCATCTATCAATATACAAAATAACAAAAATTAAGGTTATAGTTATGCCTTATATTTGATTCCCTCGAGTTCTTATAGAGATGTTTCGGCTGGTTTTGAGCTATGACTTCCATCCTCACTTATTTTAATTTATATAAGCCAAATGGTACAGGGTCTTAAATAAATTTCAGACATGGCCAATTATTATGAATTAAATTAATCGTCTAAAAATTACCTGGCAATTAATTAACTACAGTTAAATAAATAGTTCAAAAATTTCCAAACCAACTTCCCCGACTGATAAAAAATGATCAGGGGCAACTATTAGAAGAGGTAAAATGGTGATTTTATAAAAATTTCAAAAAAAATTCTTTCAGGTCATTACATAAAAGCCCCACCATCTAAATTAAATAATAATAAAGATTCAAGTTTGTCCATTTACTTTCCCTAATAAAATTGTTAAACGCCATTTTTTCTTCTAAAGCCCACGTAACTTACATGTGTAGTGTCGTCCCGAGCATGAACATTAAAGTATTTTTGTTCAATTTTGAGGTATCACTTTCACATATTTTGATTTTAACTGTCAAATAGGTAAAAAAGTATCCCATTAATGAAAGTTTTTCTTAATTTTTTACTTTTATTACTCAATATATGTTGCAATAATCTAAGATAATTATGTAATATTTTGTACGAAATAACTTGAGCTACACGTGCAATGCACGTGTTTAGAAATTAGTTTAATTAATAAATAAGCTCTAAAAAATCTAAAGATAGATCAAGTTTAACTGTATGATCTATTTAGAAATCATAAATAACTTGAGTGGCGCACATAAATTCTACAAATTGTTATAGACTAATGAGACTCTCACTTGCAGGTAGATATGAACCCCACTAATTCTGTAATGGGTAAATTGTCAGATTAAAATAATACCATTAATGTTATATGACATATCCACAAATAAAATCCAAAAGCATTAAATTTTTCTCTTTTCATATATAGAGTTATCTCTATTTTTCAATTAATTTCAAAACAAATACACAATAAAAATTGTCGGCAAAACATATATTGAAATTTAAATATATATTCTATATGAAATTAAAATTAAATAAGATTTCAAATCACTACATCAGTCAGAAAGTGAATGATGCATGCATTAAGGATAAAATGTATGTAGGTTGTTTGAGATAGTTTGAACATGTTTTGAGTCAACCTATAAATACATCGACCTATAAAAGTAAAACTTTAATATGTGAATGTGTTCGAATGGGGATGGATAGATCTAAAATAATATAAAAGGAAGTGGTCTCAAAAGACCGTCCTTTACATCAATACTATCAGTATAGCCTTATAGGCATATCTTAATAAAGTCCGATCAATTTAGATTTGAAAGAATCATATAAAATAATGTCACGCCCCGAGCCTACACCCTGGGCGGGACCGGCACTCAAGAATCATTATTGGTCCCAAGCAAACCCTTGGCCTGGCTTAATTCTTAGCGGAAGACTTACTCATAATAAAATCACTTTAAAAAGTAAACTGTAACTCAAATTATCACTTAGAATGTTTTATAATTAAACATTCAACTAGACAAAGTGGCAACTCAAGTCTCAACATATCTGAACAAAAATGAAAAGACTTACGAACTAACAATATCTAACTATCTATGAAGCCTCTAACAACTGAGATGAACCTCGGGACAAGACCCACAACATCCTAACAAAACTACAATGATAAAGCAAATAAAAAAGATCCTCCAAAAAGCAAAGAGACTCACCAACAACTCTGAAGCTCAACTGGATCAACGAAGCGCAGGATACTGATCTTAGATTCATGTATGTGCATCATAAAAGATGCTGGACAAAAGGCAGTAGTACATTGATTGTACGAGCATGCGAGGGTAATTCTAAAACAATACATAAGCTTGAAAGGGAACTGAAAGAACTTACATGGTCTCAACTCAACTACTCTCAACTTAACTCATTTCAATATAAAGTAGTAATATAATTGTAATATAAAGAAAATCTTTAAAACATGTAGATAACAACTCAGTGTATTGAAAAATAAAACAATAACTCAGCTTTTATATGAAACTACAAATAACCCTATGTATATAAGAATACAAAATATCCCTGTGGGCGTTTCTCTAACCGACAACATTCACTATGAGCTATGTGATTATACAGCGTCTAGCCTCACGCTACCAGGGCATCCTATACCTTGTTGTGGGTATATAACCTAACTGCTAAGTGGATCCACTAGTCTAAGCCAAAACGCACTAAGGAATAATCTAAAAAGTATGACTCTTTTTACCCATGTTGGCTACACGGTTTATGGAGACCTTGATATCAGAACCCAACTTGTCCCCAAATCAGTGCTCAATACTACTTACAAAATGTAACTAGCTCATATGTTTAAATACATTACTTTTTCTGCGGTTTGAGATAATTACTCAAAAAGTAGCTCAAAATCTCTCTTGGAGATCAGTGTTTCTTCTCTTACTTAAATGTGAAAATATTACTCTTTGGTAATACTTAATTCTCATATACTCTTTTGAAGAAAATGAACTTCACTTGTTACTCTTACTCAACTCAAAGCATAAGTCCTAAAACAAATTTAAAACATTTGTAAAGGACTTTTGATAAGACTCTAAGAACTCTCTTCACTTGACTCTTAGGTTTAACTTTAATTTGAACTATGGATTCAAGGGTTATAATGTCATGTTATGGATGATCTCTCGATGTTTAAACGTACCTTAGAGTGTAGAAAATGACAAGAAAGTATAGGTATGATTCGAGGGAACTCAAACGGAAAGAAGTGGGAAAATGTAGAGGACCTAGTGACCTTGGCGTACATAGTGGCGCAGGTTGCCAGAGCCTGAACTACAAAAGGCTTGTTGGGAAGAACTGAGTGGCGCGGCACCCCAGAGGCAAAACTACAGACTCCTCTTGATGGCGCACTTAGTGGCGCGATGCGCCAGTCCCCTGCCCAGAAAACCAACAAATTTTCTTTATCATTATCGACCTTAACTCATCTAGATTTGATTGGTTTCATCCCCAAACACATAGATTCGTATACCCAACCAAAGTATGCAAGAATCGACTTAAAAACTACCTTAAATCTCATCAAATCATCCCAAGAACTCCTCCAAAACCCAACAATCAAGATTCAAACGAAACTTCAACAAAATTCTTCAAGAACTCATATACTCTACTTTCAAGAAGGTAAATACGCTGAATTTAATAATGATTGGCATGTGGGTGAATGAACCCAATGCTATGTGATCTCACATACCTCATAGGGATTAACCCTAGGAGAAATCTGCAAGCAAAACTCAAGAACACGACGAACCTTTGTTTTTCTCCTCTTTTCTCTTCTCTCAAAGTCTAGTGTAATTTTGTAATGTGTAAACTGAACCAAATCAATTGAGAGCCCTATTAAATTACTAAAAAAGAATTAAACTAATTGGGTAGGGAAAAGACCAAAATATCTCTCTTAAATCTGGGTGGCTATCCTTATCCAGACAACTCGACTTCAAACATGCATATTTCCCTCATACGAGTTCGAAAAGTAGCAAAATTATTCAATGACCTTTCATTTGATATCTTATGGCACACCTAAATCATCTTGTACTAAAAGTTATGGTCGTTTGAAGTTAACCCAAAACTCCTACTTAATATAACTTGCCAAATTTTAGATTTTCATAATTTCCAAAAATGGTTGTTTCTAATTCTAGCTCTTTCAAATAGCGAGGTGTTTCAATATCTCCCATTTGGGAACATTCGTCCTTGATTGATATTACTCTCAGTAGGCTAAGGGTGTAACATCAAACATTCAGCTCGAACACCCAATAATAAAAAATATAAATACAACATACCAACTTAAAACCAATGCCAAGAAAAGGATTAGTACCTTAATTTGGAATTTCTCCGGATTGGAAGAGATGTGGGTATATCTTCTTCATATCTTCCTAAGCTTCCCAAGTATCTTCCTCAACAAACTGATTTCTCCATGGAAATTTGACTGATGTTACTTCTTTGGTTCTCAATTTGCGAACCTGACAATCTAGAATCTACACGAGAATCTCCTCATAAGATAAGCTATTCTTAATACCAATATATTCAGTAGGTATGATAGGTGAAGGATCTTCCATACACTTCTTCAACATAGAAATGTGAAACACCGGATGAACTGCTGCAAACTCGTGCGATAGCTCCAACTCATAAGTTGCATTACCAATCCTTTTGGATATTCAGTAAGGACCAATATACCGAGGACTAATCTTCCCCTTCTTACCAAATCTGATAACACCCTTCATGGGTGAAACCTGCAAGTATACCTAATCATCTACTTCAAACTCTAAGTCTCTCCTCCTAACATACGTGTACGAATTTCTGACTACTCTGCGCTGTTTTGAACCTTTCTTGAATAACTTTTACCTTCTCCATAGCTTGATGAACTAAGTCTGGTCCTATCAACCCACCTTCACCAACCTCAAACCATTCAATAGGAGATCTGCATCTTCTCCCATAAAGATATTTATAAAGAGCCATATGGATGCTAGAGTGATAACTATTGTTATAAGAAAACTCAATGAGAGGTAGGTGATCATCCCAATTATCTTTGAAATCAATCACACAAGCCCTCAACATATCCTTTAAAGTCTAAATAGTGCACTCTGCTTGACTATCAGTCTGAGGATGAAAAGCAATACTCAAGTTCACCTTCCAACCCAAACCTTTCTGGAAAGATTTCCAGAATTGTGTGGTATATTATGTACCTCTATCTAAAATAATCAAGACTAGGACTACGTGAAGTCTAAATACCTCTTGAAGATATAACTTGACATAATTTTTTGTTGAATGGGTAGTCTTTAATGGAGAAAAGTGGGCTAATTTTGTCATTCTATCTACAATCACCCCAAATAGAATCATGTTGTCTTCGAGACTGTGGAAAGACATTAATAAAGTCCATATTGATCATCTCCCACTCCATTCGAGGATCTTTATATTCTAAGCCATACCACCGGGCCTTTGGTGCTCTACTTTAACTTGTTGACAATTCGGGCACTTAGTAACGAACTCAGCAATACCTTTCTTCTTACTATTCAACCAATATACTTCTCTTAAGTCACAAAATATCTTTGTGGAACCTGGATGGCTAGAATATCTGGAGTTATGAGCTTCCTCCATGATCCTCTGTTAGAGTTCATCCACCATTGGTACACACAATCTACCTTGATACCTCAATACACCATCTCCCACTTGTTCAAAAGCCATTACTTTTTGCTTATGAACATTTGCCTTCAATTCAAGCAAATTAGGATCTTGGTCTTGTTTCTCTTTCACTTCTCACACTATTGATGATTCATCCCCATTCATCACCACTACTCCTCCTTCACTGGAATCCATCAATCGAACTCCTAGTCATGCAAGTTTGTGCACATCCCTCGCTAACTCTCTCTTGTCTTCCTCGAAATGGGTGGTACTACCCATAGACAACCTGCTCAAGGCATCAACAACAACATTAGCCTTACCTGGGTGATAGAAAATGCTCATATCATAATCCTTGAGTAACTCCAACCACCTACTTTATCTGAGATTAAGCTCTTTCTGACTAAACACATACTAAAGACTTGTGATCGGAGAACAGATCCACATGAACACTATAAAGATAATGACCCTAGATCTTTAAAGAAAACACTACGACAGCTAACTCTAGATCATGGGTTGGGTGGTTCTTTTCGTGAACCTTCAGATGTCTGGAGGCATAACCTATAAACTTTCCATTTTGCATCAATACACAACCTAGTCCAACTCTAGACGCATCAAAATATACAACAAAACCTTGCGTACCTTCTGGTAAGGTCAATATTGGGGAAGTAGTCAACCTAGTTTTCAATTCCTGAAAGCTTTTCTCAAAAGCTTCAGACCATTGAAACTTCACTATTTTCTAAGTTAACTTAGTCAAAGGAGATGAAATAGATGAGAACCCCTCGAAGAACCTTGTATAATATCCAGGCAACCTCAAGAAACTCCTAATATCAGTTAGAGACGTGTGTCCAGGCTATTTCTACACTACCTCAATCTTTTGAGTATCAACTATATTTCCATCACCAGAAACAATATGGCCTAAGAATTCCACGAACTCAAGCCAAAATTCACACTTAGAAAACTTAGCATATAACTCCTAATCCTTTAGAGTTTGAAGGACTATTCTGAGATGAATAGCATGATCTTTGTCATTCCTTGAATTGATTATAATGTCATCAATAAATACTGTAACAAACATATTTAAATAAGGCTTGAATACTCTGTTCATAAGGTCTATGAATATTGCAGGAGCATTAGTCAAACCAAAATACATAACTAGGAACTCATAATGACCATAACGGATATTGAATGTTGTCTTAGTTATATCACTTTCTCTTACTCTCAACTGATGATAGCCAGATCTATGGTCTATCTTAGAAAAGCAAGTGGCACCCTGAAGTTGATCGAATAGATCATTAATTCACGGAATAGGATACTTATTCTTGATAGTAACGTTTTTCAACTGAAGGTAATTTGTACACATGTTAATAGAAGCATTCTTCTTCCTCCCAAATAAGACCGGAGCTCCCCAAAGTGAGACACTTTGTCGAATAAAACCCTTCTCAATGAGATCTTTCAACTGCTCTTTCAACTCTGTTGGTTCCATACTATATGGAAGAATAGATATACGACGAGTATCAGGAAGAATATCTATACCAAAGTCTATTTCTCTATCAGGAGGGACTCCGACAAGATTATCTGGAAAGACTTTTGGAAACTCTTTTACTACTGGAAGTGACTGAATAGGACGTATCTCAACACTGGAGTCATTAACTCAGACTAAGTGATAGACACACCCCCTGGAAACTAACTTTCTCGCATTAAGATACGAAATAAAATGACCCTTAGGCAAATATGAACTACTCTTCCACTCTATAACTCGCTCATTAGGAAATTGGAACTTAACAAATTGAGTTCTACAATCGACCAAGGCATAACAGGCATGAAGCCAGTCCATACCTAAAATGACATAAAAATTTACCAAATATAACTCAGCTAAGTTAGCCACAGTGCTCTTGTGATTGATGGAAATGATACAATCACGATAGACTCTCTTATTTAGAATAGAATCACCAATGTGTGTCGAAACACTGAAGGGCTCAAGAAGTTTCTTAGGAAGAACATCAAAATTCATCGCAACGTAAGGAGTCACAAAAGATAGACTCGCTCCTAGATCTAGCAAAGCATAAATATCAAAATAAAGACTTGGATCTTACTAGTGACAACATCTGGCAAATCCTCTTGTCCTTGGCGACTAGTAATAACATTCAGGTAATTTGCTCCTCCGCCTGCCTATGAAGTAGCTCCTCTAGATGCAGCTCTGTCAAGTGGAGCAACTGAAGAAGATTGGGCTCTATTGTCCCCATTACCATTACATTGTCTGTTCTTAGGGAACTTCTTCATAAAATGACTGTCCTGACCACACTTGAAGTAACCAGTGGAGCCATCACGACACACCCCTGAGTGTCTCCTACCATACTTAGCACATGCATGAGTCCTATTACCCCTTGTGCCACACTACCTTGAGAGTGCGCAGGTCTAGCTCTGAAATTTTGTGTATTCTAATTTTGGAACTCACATATGTTCCTTGGTGAGAATGCACTAGCAGATGATGGAGTAGGTCCATTTTGTTTCTGTTGGAAAGATGACCGTATGGCATTACCCTTCTGTTATCCGGAAACATTCCCTATCTTAGCTCTCTTGCTTCGAAATTCTTCCCTATTTCTCAGCTTCTCTTCATCAGCCTTTTGCACATGAATCATAAGTCTTGCTATGTCCATGTCCCCTATTAGTATTGATTCCTTGCCCTCCTTACTTGACAAACGAGACAAACTAGCAACGAACAAACGCATCCTACTTCTCATGTCAGCAACAATCTCTGGAGCATAGCGGGAAAGGTGGGTGAACTTCAGACTATGTCATGAACACTCACATATTCCTATTTAAGAGTGAGGAATTCTCGTACCTTTGATTCTCTCAGTTCACGGGGAATGAAACTCCCCAAGAAAGCCACCTCCAACATATCACAACTCACAAGTGGTGCACCTTCAGCCCTATTCTTTTTCCATTGATCAAACAAGATTCTAGCGACACCCTTCAAATAGTATGCAACTAGTTCCACCCTCTCAGCATCAACAATGTGCATAATCTCAAAAACCTTCTGAAGCTCTTCAACAATGTTTTTCATATCCTTGGTGAAACTTGAACCAGTGAAGCTTGGAGGATTCATCTTTAAAAATTCACAAATCCTAGAAGTATCAGCCACTTCCTATCGATTCTCTCTCTTTCCAGCTTGATTGGTCACAACTTGACTCAATATCCGAATAGCTTCCCAGAACTCAGCATTGGTTACCTCTCCTTGGGGTTGCACTTCAGGTGCATTAGGTACCGCTTGTTCCTCAACATTCCTCATAGCAGGACGACCTCTGACAGCTCTTTGTGGAGGCATGATCTGAAAGATACGTGCAAGCATGAATTAGAAGAAACTTTTTAGAGATAAACTATATCGCACGAAATGAGTATGAAAGAAGTGAGATAGTTCCTAAATGTTGCAGCCTTCTAATTATAGATGTGGCACGCTTAACACCGATAACTAGGATTCTACAGACAAGGCTTCATAGACTCACTAGGACTCTTAAACTCTAGGCTCTAATACCAAGTTTGTCATTCCCTGAGCCTACACCCTGGGAGGGACCGACACTCGAGAACCATTACTGGCCCCAAGTGAACCCTTGGCCTGGCTTAACTCTTAGCGGAAGAACTACTCATATTAAAAGCACTTTAAAAAGTAAACTGTATCTCAAATTATAACTTAGAATGTTTTATAAATAAACATTCAACTAGCCAAAGTGGCAACTCAAGTCTCAACATAACTGAATGAAAATGAAAAGAGTCATGAACTAACAACATCTAACTATCTATGAAGCCTCTAACAACTGAGATGGACATCGAGACAAGACCTACGACATCCTAATAATACTAGAATGATAAAGCAAATAAAAAGGATCCTCCGGAAAGCGAGGAGGCTCACCAACAACTCTGAAGCTCAACTGGATCAATGAAGCGATGTTGATCCTGGTTACCTGTATTTGCATCATAAAAGATTCAGGCCAAAAGGCATCAGTACATTAAATATACGAGCATGTGAGGGGAATTCTAAAATAGGATATAAACTTGAAAGGGAAATGAAAGAACTTATCTAGTCTCAACTCTACTCAACTAAACACATTTTAATATAAAGCAGTAATATAATTGAGATATAAAGAAAAGATTTAAAACATGTAGATAACAACTCGGTGTATTGAAAAATACAAAAATAACTTAGCATGTCTATGAAAATACAAATAACTCTGTGTATATAAGAATACAAAATATCTTTGTGGGAGTTTCTCTAACCGACAACAATCACTATGAGCTATGTGATGATACAACGTCCTGCCTCACGCTGCCAGGGCCGTCCTATTCCTTGCCAGGAGTATAGAACCTAACTACTAAGTGTATCCACTAGTCTATGCTAAAAAGCACTAAGAATCATCTAAAATGTTTGACCCTTTTCTACCCATGTTGGCTACACGGTTTATGGAGACCTTGAGTTATCTCAACCCAACTTGTCCCCAAATTGGTGCTCAATGCTACTCCCAAAACTTAACTAACTCATTAGTTTAAAAACATAACTCTTTCTGTGGTTTGAGATAATTACTCAAAAATTAGCTCAAAAGCTTTCTTGGAAATCAGTGTTTCCTCTATTGCTTAAATGTGAAAACATTTACTCTTTGGGAATACTTAGTTCCCATATACTCTTTTGAAGAAAATGAACTTCACTCGTTACTCTTACTCAACTCAAAGCTTCAGTCTTAAAGCAAGTTAAAAGCATTTGTAAAAGACTTTTGAAAAGACTCTAAGAACTCTCTTGACTTGACTCTTAGCTCTACCATTAATTTTAATTATGTATTCAAGGGTTATATCTCATGTTAAGGATGATCTATCGATGTTTAAATGTACCTTAGAGTGTAGAAAATGACTAGAAAACATAGGCACGATTCGAGGGAACTCAAATGGAATGAAGTGGGAAAGGATAGAGAACCTAGCGACCCTGGCGTACTGAATTGCGCAGGGCGCCAGAGCCTAAACTAAAGAAGGCTGGTTGGGGTGCACTGAGTGGCCCAGTATACCATAGGAAAAACTACAGACTCCTCTGCTGGGCACTGAGTTGCGCGGTGCGCCAACCCTCCGCCAAGAGAACCCACGAATTTTCTTGTTTGTTTTTCAACCCTAACTCATCTAGATTCGATTGGTTTCTTCCCCAAACACTTAGATTCGAATACCCAACTAAACTATGCAAGAATCTACTCAAAAACTACCTTAAATATCATCAAATCATCTCAAGAACTCCTCAAAACCCCAACAATCAAGATTCAAATGAAACTTCAACAAAATTCATCAAGAACTCATATACTCTACTTTCAAGAACGTAAATACGTTGAATTTAATGTGAACGAACCCAATGCTATGTGATCTCACATACCTCGTAGGGATTAACTCTTGGTGAAATCCGCAAGCGAAACTCAAGAACGTGACGAACCTTGGTTTTTCTCCTCTTTTCTCTTCTTCAAAGTCCTAGTGTAGTTTTGTAATGCGTAAACTAAACCAAATCAGTCTAGACCCCAATTAAATTACTAAAAATGAATTAAAGTAATTAGGTAGTGAAAAGACCAAAATATACCTCTTAAATTGGGGTGGATTTCTAACAAGACCCTAACTAGAAAGGGGCAGACATCAAGGATATACATAAGCACCTGCTATATATCTTACTAATCTCATGCCAAAGCTGAAGATTCATAAGCAGCGAAACCTATATAAAAACACATACTAAAACATAGATAACAAAAGGGCCCATTGAGCTACTTTACCACGGAAACAAGACTAAGACTACGAAGCCTCTAAAGAGTATGCCTCTGAGACTCTGATAACTAGTCGGGATAGGGCCCCGACATACCATTCTTATATATGTACATATGTAGCTAAATATAGGTTCTAAATATCTGATAGCTCTAGGTAGAGGTGGAGGTTACCAACTGCTAAACTGGAAGTCTCTAGTCTATTGAAAATGCTTGTTGTCCTGAGTACCTGAGCCTGTAGTGATACAAATGAAATGCCAAAATAATAGGGACGTCAGTACATACAAAACATGTATTGGTATGTAAAGCAAACTAAATAACAAGTAGACATCAAATATCATGATAGGCAAATCTGAGAATGTGTATGCTGGAGACATAATACGTAACTGGAATTCTGACCAACCTCAAGGGTCCTCATCGAACGTTTCATAGCTTAGTCATTTATATAATCCCTATAATTTGCCTAAGTGATATATTTACTTCATTATATCGCTTCTTTGCTCTTTGTAAAGCTAACTGTCAGGGAATCACAAGATGCCCTACTGACGGCGATTAGTGAACCCTGTATGGCATCTGTAGCGCACTGTCACGACCACACGTGAAATCTCATAGTCTAGTAATTAGTTATATCAAGGTAGGCCCCCCAGGGGTCCTGTATGGTCTTCCGCAGGTCTGTATCTGTCAGGTGAATCCACAATGAGGATTTCAGCTGACCATATCTGAATTGTGTGCACAGAGTAGCGTCGCACGTAGTAGCCCTAAATATACCCACCCTACGCTGCAGAGTAGTCTCTAATCTCAACTGATTGCAATAATTTATAATAATTAATTCATTAGTCACATAGCTCGTGATACAATTCTTGATTACATTCTTTATCTTTAGAATCATATATCTTGTGACATTTATCAGAAGACATGCGAGTTTAGGTTGTGCCTTAAGGGCAAAAGAGGTTTTAGCTTTACATACCTTAATTCGGGACTTACTATCTTACGTCATCAAACTCCTTTGCTGAAAACTATATCTATAACATAAAATCATAAAATGATAGTATAAGAAACTAATCAAGAATCACAACAATGCCAAAAACACAATAATGGTTCGCGAGCGACAATCTCAATAATTACCACAGATGAATGGTGTATCACCACACCCTTCTCTTTCTCTACATTCCAAGTAGGATTATGACTTATTTACATGTTCAGTATTACTCCTCATAGTTTAACCATAAAGAACCAGCCCCCTTAATCATTCACACTTAACATAAAAGTAAAACTCATGGCCTCCGATCACCATCCCACCGGTTTCTTGTTTGCGATGTCAAATTCCTTTATAAGCTCATAGTTTAAGTTGGTAGAGAACTAATTCCATAAATTAAAATAATAGGAGCTCATATAACCAACTATAACATATTCTTAGCGACTTAGGAGTTTCATCAAACACTTGGTGAGCGACAAACTTTCAAGAACTATAATAGTTGCATTCTCTATACCTCGCCTTCCGTTTTAATGTAACCAGCTTACTTCCCCAATAAAATACCATTGACCCCTCATTTGGTCAAAACAACAGCCAACCCAACTTTCTACAAACTGCCTCCTCACCAAAACATCAAATACAATGGGTAAAACATGGACTCACGGCTTCCTATAACCGTCCCGTGAGTCCTACCCGCAAATTATACTTAAAGCATCCTTGGAGTACTATTTATGTAGATAAAAAAGGATTCATACCTATATATCAAGAAAATCATCCCCTGCCCTTCTTTATTCTCCAAGCACAATACTTTTTCCTTCAAAAATTTTTTTAGCTAAGTACTATAGGTCTATGGAGAGGAAGACACTTGATTCTTGAAGAAACCAACTTACCTTAAGCTTTAGTGGATTGAAGATGAGAAAAACTTGAAGAAATAACTTAAAACAAGTCCTTACACATTCCTGAGTATATGAGAAAGTATATCCCAAACTTCAAATATAAAAACAACAAATTTGGCCGACTTTCTCTAAAGTTCCACAAGTCCCGCAGTGATTGGGCAGTGCGCGCGTCTGTCGTAGAATGAACATAATTTTTTACTCAGATATCGTTTTAACGAGCGGTTTGTTTTGCTGGAAACTATACTCAAATACCTTCAATTGGATAGGGTGTAGGCCCTCTAACTCATTATATTTTAGGAGATATGCTCGTTCAAAGTCAGATGAGAAATGAGATCATTTGTAGTATTCCTCCACAATGAACCTTTAAACTTTAATCTTTTCTTTAATGATCTCTTTGGCCTAAAACTTTTGTTTAACCCTTCAAATGAATATATATAAGGGTTACACTGTATGCTTAACCATTTTCAATGATATACCTCCCCCGATATCACATCTATGCATTGGTGTTTACGAGTCGCGAATGTATTTTAAGTTACGAGATATTACATTATCCCCCCCTTTGGATCATTCGTCCTCGAATGAATTTTAAAAAAAAATTGGCAAAGTTTCCTTTGTAAACAAGCCTATCCAAAACCTGTCATCCAACAAAAATACACACACAATGCTTCACAAAGCATCACCACGTAATAATATGCAACAGATATTCACTAGGCTCTGCTTGGCCTTATACGAATTGAAACTACACTAAATAATATAATATACCTTATATTGTGGATGTTTCAACTCTGAGGAACATGTGGTGTATGTATCAAGTACCTAAACATATAACATATAATAAAGCAGTACTACAAAGTGCTGGGAAAACAGATACTCAAATGAGAGGAGTTATGACTTTAAGAACCTTTATGTGAGTACTGAAATAAGTGGGGATACTTGGCCCTCATGTCAGCCTCTGCTTCCCATATGGCTTCTTCTATATTCTGACTTCTCCAAAGTACCTTGACTGATGCTACATCTTTTGTCCTCAACTTCCTAACCTATCGGTCCAATATTGCCACTGGGACTTCCTCATAAGATAAGTGTTCTAAGAATTCCATACCTTCTGTGGGAATAACCTGTGTAGGATCTCCCAAGCATTTGCGTAACATCGACACATGGAAGATCGGGTGTACTGCAGCTAATTGTTGAGACAAATCCACCTCATAGGCTACCTGGCCAACTCTACGTTTAACTTTATATGGCCCAATATACCTGGGGCTCAACTTACCTTTCCTCCCAAATCTCATAACGCCCTTCATAGGGCATACCTTCAAGAATACCCAGTCATCAACCTGGAACTCTATGTCTCTATGGCATACCTCTACATATGATTTTTTTCGGCTCTGAGCCATTTTCAGTCGCTCTTTTATCAACTTTACTTTTTCAACGGCTTGGTGAACAAGGTCTGGTCCTAATATTTGAGTTTCACCTACTTCAAACTAACCAATAGGCGATCTGCACCGACGTCCATAGAGGGCTTCAAATGGAGCCATGCCAATGCTTGAATGATAACTATTATTGTAGGCAAATTCTATCAAGGGCATATGATCATCCCAATTACCTTTAAAGTCTAAAACACATGCTCTCAACATATATTCGAGTGTTTGATTAGTTCGTTTGGCTTGGCCATCCGTTTGCGGGTGAAATGCAGTGCTAAGGTTCACCTGTGTGCCCAAACTCTTTTGGAATGATCTCCAGAAATGTGCCGTAAATTGGGCACCCCTATCTGAAATAATAGATAGTGGAGTCCCATGCAAGAGAACAACTTCCCTTACATACAACTTGGCATATTCTTCGGCTGTGCTGCTGGATTTAACTGGCAAGAAGTGGGCTGATTTCGTCAACCGATCAATGATCACCCAAATGGAATCATGTCTCTTAAAAGAGAAAGGCAAACCTGTAATGAAATCCATATTAATTGCCTCCCATTTCCATATTGGAATGTCCATAGTCTGAGCTAGGCCACCGGGCCTCTGATATTCTGCTTTAACTTGTTGGCAATTGGAGTATTGTACCACGTATTCCGCAATTTTCCTTTTTATTTCATTCAACCAGTAGACCTCCTTAAGGTCATGATACATCTTTGTGGAGCCTAGATGAATTGAGTATCGGAAACAATGTGCTTCATCCATGGTTTTCTGCATTAACCCATCTATATTTGGAACACACAGTCTTCCTTGGCATCTCAAGGTGCCATCTTCTGCTAAATTGAATGCAGTAATTCGGTGCTCACGAATCCCTTCTCAATACTCTAGAAATAATTGATCGTCATACTATTTCTCTTTCACCAATGCCACTAATGATGATTCGGCAGTATTTTGTACGACTATGCCTTCATCTTCGGCTTCAAGAAGTCGGACTCCCAAGCTGGATAATTTTTGAACATCTCGTACTACTTCCTGTTGTACACATGGTAAATGTACTAGACTTCCCATAGATAGTCGACTAAGAGCATCTGCTACCACGTTAGCTTTACCTGGGTGGTAGATGATGTTCACATCATAGTCCTTCAACAACTCTAGCCACCTTCTCTGCCTGATATTCAAATCTTTTTTCTTGAAAAGATATTGGAGACTCTTATGATCTGTAAAAATATCAACATGTACCCCATAGAAATAGTGTCGCCAAATCTTAAGCGCAAATACCACTGTAGCAAGCTCCAAATCATGAGTGAGGTAGTTTTGTTCGTGTTTCTTCAATTATCGAGAAGCGTATGATATCACCATTCCCTTGCTGCATTAAGACGCACCCTAGGCCAATTCCTGAAGCATCACAATAAACTACATAACCTTCTGCACCCTCTGGTAAGGCCAATAATGGCGCCTTAGTCAATCTATCTTTCAACTCTTGGAAGCTTTTATCACACGCATCGGACCACTGGAACTTCACTGCCTTTTGCGTCAACTTGGTCAATGGTGCAGAAATAGAGGAGAATCCCTCTACAAACCTGCAGTAATATCCAGCAAGTCCCAAGAAACTACGCACCTCCGTCGGAGTAGTAGGTCAAGGCCAACTCTTTACAGCCTCAATCTTTTGGGATTCTACTCTAATACCTTCACTAGAGAACACATGGCCAAGAAAAGCCACAGAGTTCATCCAGAATTCACATTTCGAGAACTTGGCATATAGTTGGTGCTCTCTGAGTGTTTGTAGGAAATCTCTCAAGTGATTTGCACGTTCTCTAGCATCACGTGAATATATCAAGATGTCATCTATAAATACAATCACATACATATCAAGAAAGGGTTTGAAAACCCTATTCATCATATCCATAAAGGCTGCTGGAGCATTTGTTAGTCCAAATGACATGACAAGGAACTCAAAGTGTCCATATCTCATTCAGAAGGCTGTTTTGGGAGAATCTACTTCTCGAATCTTCAGCTGATGATATCCGGATCTCAAGTCAATCTTTGAAAAGCACTTAGCTCCTTGCAATTGATCAAATAGATCATCTATCCTTGGAAGGGGATATTTGTTCTTTATCGTCACTTTATTAATCTGTCTGTAATCTATACACATCCGCATCGTTCCATCCTTCTTGCGTACAAATAGTACTGGAGCATCCCAAGGCGATATGCTAGGGCGAATGAAACCTTTGTCAAGCAAATATTTCAGCTGCTCCTTTAGCTCTTTCAATTCTGCTAGCGCCATTCTATAAGGTGGAATGGATATAGGCTGGGTACCGGGATCTACATCAATACCAAAATCAATGTCTCTAATAGGAGGTAGTCCAGGAAGTTCATCTCGAAACACATCTAGATATTCATTCACAACGGGAACAGAGTGAAGAGTCAACATCTGTTTCTCAGCTTGAAGGTCTCTTACATAGACAAGGTGATATAAACACCCTTTGTCTATAAACTTTTGTGCCTTACGTAGGAAATAAACCTTCCTCTAGGCATCATAGCATTACCCTTCCACTCTAGGACTGGCACACCCATGAAATGGAATCGAGCAACTTTGGCTCGGCAATAAATTGTTGTAGAACAAGACGATAACCAATCCATGCCCATAATGACATAAAAATCAACCATTTCTAGCTCAATCAAATTTACCAATGTGTTACGGCCACATATTGTTACTAGGCACCCGTAATAGATCCTTCTAGCTATAACACATTCTTTTACCGGAGTCGATACTGTAAATGGCTCATGTAATAACTCTGGCTCTACTCCAAATTTCTTAGCAACAAATGGAGTAACATATGATAGGGTATCCCCTGGGTCTATCAATGCATATACATCATAAGAGAAAATAGATAAGGTACCTGTAACCACATCTGGGATACCTCTAAATCCTGACGACCTGCTAGTGCATACATCCGATTTGGGCCAGCTCCAGAACTAGATCCTCTACCCCTGCATGTACCTCTCCCTGCTGGTGGTTGAGGGCCACGTGATGAAAAAGGCGTTGATGCTGAGGATGCTCCTACAGAGCCAGTATATTGTGCCTATCACCTCTACCCTCTACTCAAAGCTTTGGACAATCATGTATCTTATGACCCTCAACTCCACACCCACAGCAAGCAGTAGATCCATATCGACACTCTCCCAAGTGAGACCGGCCACTGTGCCTGCAAGTAGGTCGAGGCGGTAGTCCCCGACTAGCACCTCTCTGATAGTGGGGATTAGGTGCCCTCAAGGTTTGAGTCTGCTCCTACCTGGGTATCAATGACTGAGTTGGGGCACTAGCAGTTGAGCGGTCTAGTGATTGAGCCTGTCTGGGAGGACCTCTATTGGAGTAAGCTCTAGCATATCCCTGAAATATTCCAGCACTCCTAGCCCTCTTATTTTGTTCCCTATCTCTCTCAGCCCTACGATTTTGTATGCGGTCTTCAGTTTGCTGAGCATGTGCCATAAGTCTCACAATATCCATATCCCGATTTAATGCAGCAACGGTGCAATATCCAATCAAATGATCCCCAACTCCACCAATGAGGCAATGCATCCTTGCATTTTGGGTGCTAACCATCTCAGGAGCAAATCTAACCAACTGAGTGAATCGCATGCAATATTCCTTGATGCTAAGGTTATTTTTGTCAAAAGTTTAAAAAGTCATCAACCCTCGCTTCCCTAAGCTCTAGTGGAAGAAAGTGCTCCATAAAGGCCTTAGAGAACTCCTTCCAAACTGCTGGAGGAGCATTTTCTTCCCTAGAGTCCACCCACATCTCGTACAAAGCAATGGCAACATCTTTCAGCTGATAGGAGGCTAATTCAACTGCCTTAGTCTCAGAGATATGCATGACCCTAAGAATTCTATTGATTTCATCTATAAAACATTGTGGGTCCTCTGTCACCCTAGATCCTGTTAATACTGGAGGATTCATATGGAGGAAATTGCGTACTCTAGATCCAGCTACTTCTTCCTGAACTGTACTAGGTGTTGCTGCATTTTGTCTTTGGACCTGAGCAGCTACCACCTGAGTGAGCAACTGTATTGCCCCTCTAAGATCTTGCTCTGAGGAACCTGGTGGCGGTACAGGAGGTAAATGAACTACCATTGGTACTACTGGAGGTGTAGGAACTCCTGTAGCTCCTTCTGTAATGGGAATCTGAGGACCTGGAAGCATAGGACATGGAAAGTTCTGCTGACCACTAGTCTGATCACCTACTAGTTGGGAATGCTCTAAAATGGATGCCTCCTGAGTAGAACTAACAATGGACCTCGGGCCTTCTTTATCCTTGTCCGTACCAGACATGATCTGAATAACAAATGAAAAAATAGTTTGAGTCAGAATTAACTTTCTATGACTTAGTTGTATCGCACGATCTAGATTCTGAAAGAATGTCAAATTCCTAAATGCCTATGTAGTCCCTAAATTATAAATATGGCGTGCAACACATTTATAAGAAAGGTCCTACTAGACATGGCTTCATACACTCCCTGGGACACTTGAACCTTGGGCTCTGATACCAAGTTTATCAAACCCCTAACTAGAAAGAGGCAGACATCAAGGATATATACAAGCACCTGCTAAATATCTTACTAATCTCATGCCAAATCTGAAGATTCATAAGCAGCGGAACCTATATAAAGACACATACTAAAACATAGATAACAAAAGGGCCCATTGGGATACTTTACAACGGAAACAACACAAAGTCTACGAAGCCTCTAAAGAGAATGCCTATGAGAATCTGATAACTGGTCGGGATAGGGCCCCGACATACCCATTCTTATATATGTACATACGTAGCAAAATATAGGCTCTAAATATCTTAAAGCTCTAGGTAGAGGTGGAGCTTACCAACTGCTAAACTGGAAGTCTCTAGTCTACTAAAAATGCTTGTTGCCCTGAGTACCTGAGCCTATAGTGATACAAATGAAACGACAAAATAATAGGGACGTCAGTACATACAAAACATGTACTGGTATGTAAAGCAAACTAAATAACAAGTAGACATCAAATATCATGATAGGCAAATCTGAGCATGTGTATGCTGGAGACATAATCCGTAACTGGGATTGTGACCAACCTCAAGGGTCCTCATCGAACGTTTCATAGCTTAGTCATTTATATAATCCCTATAATTTGCCTAAGTGATATCTTTACTTCATTATATCGCTTCTTTGCTATTTGTAAAGCTAACTGTCAGTGAATCATATGATGGCCTATTGACGGCGATTAGTGAACCCTGTATGGCATCTGTAGCCCACTGTCACGACCACGCGTGAAATCTCATAGTCTGGTAACGAGGTCTATCAAGGTAGGCCCCCCAGGGCTCCTGTATGGTCTTCCGCAGGTCTGTATCTGTCAGGTGAATCCACGATGGGAATTCCAGCTGACCATATCTGAATTATGTGCATAGAGTAGCGTCGCACGTAGTAGCCCTAAATATACCCACCCTACGCTGCAGAGTAGTCTCTAATCTTAACTGCTTCCAATTATTTATAATAATTAATTCATTAGTCACATAGCTCGTGATACAATTCTTGATTACATTCTTTAGCTTGAGAATCATATATCTTGTGACATTTATCGAAAGACATGCGAGTTTAGGTCGTGCCTTAAGGGCAAAAGAGGTTTTAACTTTACATACCTTAATTCGGGACTTACTATCTTACGTCATCAAACTCCTTTGCTGACAACTTTATCTATAACATAAAATCATAAAAGGATAGTATAAGAAACTAATCAAGAATCACAACAATGCCAATAACACAATAATGGTTCGCAAGCGACAATCTCAATAATTACCACAGATTAATGGTGTATCACCACACCCTTGTCTTTCTCTACATTCCAAGTAGGCTTATGAATTATTTACATGTTCAGTATTACTCCTCATACATTAACCATAAAGAACCAGCCCCCTTAATCATCCACACTTAACATAAAAGTAAAACTCATGGCGTCCGATCACCATCCCACCGATTTCTTGTTAACGATGCCAAATTCCTTTATAAGATCATAGTTTAAGTTAGTAGAGAACTAATGTCATAAATTAAAATAATAGGAGCTCATATAACCAGCTACAACATATTCTTAGCGACTTAGGAGTTTCATCAAACACTTGGTGAGCGACAAACTTTCAAGAACTATAATAGTTGCATTCTCTATACCTCGCCTTCCATTTTAATGTAACCATCTTACTTCCCCAATACAATACCATTGACCCCTCATTTGGTCAAAACAACAGCCAACACAGCCTTCTACAAACTCCCTCCTCACCAAAACATCAAATACAATGGGTAAAACATGGACTCACGGCTTCCTATCACCGTCCCGTGAGTCCTACCCGCAAATTATACTTAAAGCATCCTTGGAGTACAATTTATGAAGATAAAAGAGGATTCATACTTATATTTCAAGAAAATCATCCCCTGCCCTTCTTTATTCTCCAAGCACAATACTTTTTCCTTCAAGAAAACATTTAGCTAAGTATATCTATAGGTCTATGGAGAGGAAGACACT
This sequence comes from Solanum piurae, assembly GCA_029582685.1. Taxonomy (NCBI): domain Eukaryota; kingdom Viridiplantae; phylum Streptophyta; class Magnoliopsida; order Solanales; family Solanaceae; genus Solanum; species Solanum piurae. Next base: position 11,325 of record JAJOOO010079403.1, on the reverse strand, counting down.
TGATTCTTGAAGAAACCAACTTACCTTAAGCTTTGGTGGATTGAAGATGTGCAAAACTTGAAGAACTAACTTAAAACCAGTTCTTACACGTTCTTAAGTATATGAGAAAGTATATCCCAAACTTCTAATATAAGAACAACAAGTTTGGTCGACTTTCTCTAAAGTGCCACATGTCCCGCAGTGATTGGGCAGTGCGCGCGTCTGTCGTAGAATGAACATAGCTTTTTACTTCGATATCATTTTAACGAGCGGTTTGCTTTGCTGGAAACTATACTCAAATACCTTCAATTGGATAGGTTGTAGGCCCTCTAACTTGTTATATATTAGGAGATATGCTCGTTCAAAGTCAGATGAGAAATGAGATCATTTGTAGTATTCCTCCACAATGAACCTTTAAACTTTAATCTTTTCTTTAATGATCTCTTTGGCCTAAAACTTTTGTTTAACCCTTCAAATGACTAAATATAAGGGTTACATGGTATGCTTAACCATTTTCAATGATATACCTCTCCGATATCACATCTATGCATTGGTGTTTACGAGTCGCAAATGTATTTTAAGTTACGGGATATTACAATTTCCTTATCTAGATAGCCCAACTTCAAACGGTCATGTGTCTCTCATACGAGTTCAAAAATTAGCAAACTCGGTGGCGTTGGAAATATAATTCAATGAAATTTCATTTGATATCTTATGTCACACCTAACTCATCCTCTACTGAAAGTTATGATCGTTTAAAGTTGACCCAAAACTCCTACTTAACATAACTTGCCAAATTTCAGATTTTCATTATTTTCAAAAATAGTTCTTTCTAATTCTAGCTCTTTCAAATAGTGAGGTGTTACAATAAAATATTTAGATCTTTTTTTTAATCTAGTATAGACGTGTGTACACACATGTTTCTTTATTAGGTAATTAGTGGTGGGGGTAATACTATGAAAAAAAATAAGTTTAGGGGATTAATAGGACCTCCACATAATTTAGGTGTGTAATTCATAATTTCACCATAGTTATATATATTGTTTTATTTACCAACCTAAATTACTATTCCCTTTTTAATAAAACACACCGTGACGATTAGTTAATGATGCATCTTGTTCACACTCCATTTTTGTTTTTGAAACGAGTGCCTAATGACACTCCACATGGCTAATTTCATCTACCCAATCTAATTAGAATTTTATTAGTGATTTTAATTAATTACCCCTTATGTCTCAACTTATATAACATATTTTGGATTTTGAAAAGTCAAACAAACAACAATTGACTGTGATTTGTTGGTATACTTTTTAAATATTTTAAATTTTTAATTCATGTGATGTATATTACTTTTTATATAATTTATAAATATGAAAATTAGTTTTTTTAAAATGTTGCAGATTTTATGTTTGAAGACCTAGTCAAAATAAAGAGATTGACTCTCAAATTTCAAACTATGTGATATAAATTAGGAAAAAGGGAGTAATAATTTTTATTAGGTGCGTAATGGTTAACCGATTAAATATAAAATAAAATTAGGGTTCTGTGAGGAACTTAAATGGAATTCAATCATAGCTATATCAAATGAACTTGGAACCTTGACGTATGGTGGTTCTCGTAACATATATTTCTCATTTATAAGGATTCCTGCATTTTGTGATGGTAGTGCAGGTATTGACGGTGATGTTAAACTCAATCTATTTCAACCTTATGCTATGTGTATTTATAGTTGTGACTCTATCGAATGAGATAGATTATAAATCATGAATTCATGATAAGTGCAAATTATTTGGTTACATAAAGGGCATTGGAGTGATATGCGGTGAGAACTCAAAATTCTAAGAAAAAAGAAATCAATGTCAAACTCATAAATATTCAAAATCAAGTAAAATTTAAATATTTTACATAAATTAATTTACCTATTTGAATTATCCGGTACAATGAGGAAGACTCTAAATTATTCACATAAAAGGTCATATGCACAACTTCTATATATAGTACAAATATACAAACACATACACATACATACATACATACATTATTAAAAGTGAGAAGCCCCCAAGTTAAAAGTGGTATTACGAAAATGTCCTTATAAAGTCATAATCTTTATGGTAAAAAATGTAAATATACTTTAATTATAATAAATACTATCACATTCTATTTAAAACACTATTGCTATATATATATATATATATACATACAATAATTTCAAGCAAAAACTGAAAATATAATTGTAAAAAAAATAAGAAAATCAATTGAAAATAAATACCAATTTTCTGTCTCTTGACATTCTTTTGAAATCTTATTATTATAAGTCGCACCATCTAAATTGAAAAATAATAAATATTCAAGTTTGTCCATTTACTTTCCCTAATAAAATTGTTAATAACCATTTTTTTCTTCTCAAGCCCACATAACTTACAAATGTAATGTTGTAACGAGCATGAACACTGAAGTATTTTTGTTCAATTGAGAGATATCATATTCACATATTTTGAACTTGACTATCAAATAACTAAAAAAGTATCACATTCATTATTATTTTTTGTCTTTTATTACTTCATATGTGTTGCAATAATCTTAGATGATTATGTAATATCTTGTCCATAATAACTTGAGATACATGTGCAACAGACGTGGTTGCACGTGTCCAGAAACTAATTTTATTAAAAAAAATATTCTAAGAATATCAAAAGATAGATCAAGTTCACCCTTTATTATCTATTCAGAAAACATCGATGACTTGAGTGATGCACAACAATTCTACAGATTAGAATAGGCTAGTGCGACTCTTACTTACAAGTAAATATGAACCCCACTAATGCCATGATGGGTAATTTGTCAGATTAAAATAATACCATTAAAGTTATATGACATATCCACATATAAAATCCAAAAGCATTAAATTCTTTACTATTTATATATAGAATTATTTTCCCCTTTTCAATAAATTTCTAAAAAATACACTGTAAAAATAGCCAGGGAAAAATATATTTAAATTTAAAAGTATATTCAATATAAAATTAAAAATTAAATAAGATATGAAATGACCACATTAGTTAGAAGGTGAAAGTGACATGCATTAAGGATAAAATGTGTGAAGGTCACTTGAGATGGTTTGAACATGTTTTGAGTCGACCTATAAATACACCAACCTGTAATGTGAAACTATAATGAGTAAATGTGTTCAAAGGGACATGAATAGACCTAAAATAACATAGAAGGAAGTGGTCTCAAAAGACCGTTATTGACATCAATACTATCAGTATAGCCTTATAGGCATACAATAATGAAGTGCGATCAATTTGGGTTTGAAAGAATAACATGAAATAGTATATTTAAACCCTTTTTTTAAATCTAATATAGACGTGTGTGCATGTTTCTGTGTTAGGTAATTAGTGACACATAATTTATGTGTGTAATTGATAATTTCACCATATTTATATATTCTCTTTACCAACCTAAATTACTATTCCCTTTGTAATAAAACACACATTAATGATTAGTTAATGATGAAGCTTGTTCATGCGCCATTTCAGTTTTTAAAGAGAGTTCCAAATGACACTCAACATGGCTAATTTTATATACCTAATATAATTATACCATTTATTAGTGATTGTAATTAATTACCTCTTATATGTCAATTTATATGACATAATTCCTATTATAAAGTATTTATCAAAAAAAATTGACAGTGACTAATTGGTATACTTTTTAAATTTTAAATCATTAATTTTTGTGACTTATATTACTTTTTATTTAATTTCAATACATAAAAATTATTAGTTTAAAAATTACAGATTGTATGTTCAAATATACGACCGAAATATAAAAAATTGACTCTTAAATTTCAAATTATGTCAATCAATTTGGACATCGGGAATAATTTTATTTAAATGATTAACAGTTAGAAAACTAATAATAAAATAAAATGAGGGTTCTGTGAGGAACTTTGTAGGAATTTCAGTCATATCTATATCGATTGAATTTAGAACCCTAACTTGATTGCTTTTTGTTGACGATTGCATTTGTACCTCACAATTTACAGGCGCGGGCCTGCAAACCAATGTTAGGTTTAATTGGACGGTGTTGATATTGTCACTCCCGAGTCTATACTTTGGACGTGACCGACACTCGAGAATCATTTCTGATCCCCAAGTGAATCCTTGTCCTTGCTGACTACTTAGCGGAAGACATAACCCAAGAAATAAGGAGCCCTAAATGCAGGGTTTAACTCATTTATATCCAATAAACTCAACTAAAATTCCTTAAAGTACTCAATATTATAAATATAATAGTTTGAAAAACATCTCAAAATTAAAGGGAAATAGTAAGAGAATCCTCAACTCTAGCCTCTATAGTTCAAAATGAATGTCGGCACAAGACCCCCGATACCCTAAAATGACTAAACTGAAAGGAAAAAGGGGAGTCCTCCTGAATGCAAGAAAGCTCACCAAAAACAAACTGGAGTACTAAATGATCTCAATGAAGCACATGTTGATGATCCTGAACACCTGTATCTGCATCAAAGAAAGATGCAGGTCGAATGACATCAGTACATTGAATGTATGTGTATGTAACAAAGTTAAATGAATAAATAACTTAATTGTTAAGGGTGGAAGAATACTTAACTCAACTCAATTCAATACAAAGCAATAAGAAGATATCAAATACTTAAAGCTTTATCAATAAAATATGCTAACTCAAGGATGTATATAAAAAAAAAATTCTTTACTCTTATTTGGGAGATTCTTCAACCGACAACCATCACTATGAGCTATGGTGTAACACTCCAAAAATTTCTAAGATAAGACGCGAACTATTTCATTTACTGGTAGGTCATATTGGGTGATTAATAAATTTCCCATATGTGTAAAGGTAAATTCTTTAGTGTGGGAATGATTTTGGATATCAATTAAGGTCACTAGAAACACCTAGCATAAAGTAGAGTTGAAAGTTTCCATACCAATTAAGTTTTGACATAATTTTTTTACTTAGGTCAACTTAAAAAGACCATATCTCTTAGAATATAAAGAGTTGCATGGCCCATAATCTATCAAATTAAAGGTGTTTGAATCCTCTTTCCAATACCACCAAATTCGCGTCAGTCCAATTTTAGAGTAAAAAGTTATGACCATTTTAGTAACTGTTGTAGTGCAGTTCCGTTTTAGCCACGGGAAAATTCTAAATAAGGTAATTTTCTTCTCCTTATACCACTAGGAAAACCTTAAAAATGGAATTATTAACTCTTATAAAGCCATAAACAATCATATTTCCATCTTTTAATCCATCATTCTCTTGTCTCTCAAACCCTAAGGCAAAACCCTAAGGAAAAATCAAAGTAGAAGACTCCATTCAAAATTCCTTCAATCTTTTTTCAAGATTCTTCTTCAATGTAAATTCTTCTCCAAGAATTTCATTATTTCAAAATCAAGTTCCTCCATAGAATTATGAATCACTAATGAAAATCATGATTCTTGGCCATAGAGATTTCAAGAAACTAATTCAAGAATCTCAAGAAAGATTTTCTTGATTTTTCTCCTTCAAGCAAGGGTTTAAAGACTTATAATCAAGTTCTTCTTCAAGATTCTTCAAGAACCTTGTTGTTTCAGGTATGTAAGGCTATCATAGTGTTGGACTAGTTCGTCCCCACGCCCTGCATCTACTTTTGAATGAGTAAAAGAGAAATCTAGGATTCTATCCCTAGATTTGAGTATTCTTGAGATAAGTTGATTTTGAGTTCTTGAGTTCTTCATTCTTTTTGAAATTCTATTCCTAATTATTGAATTGGTATATTTTATGGATTAAGATTCGTGAGTTTATTCGTTCATGTCTATATTTCAACATGAACCTTATGAATTGAGTATTCTTAAGATGATTAGTGTCCTTGAGTTCTTGCGTTCTTGAGTTCTAAGTACTAAGTTTCCATATTGCTATTAAGATCCATGATTTGAGTCGTTCATGTCCATAATTTCTCATGAACCCTATTAATTGAGTTATAAATTTTGAGAAGTTTTTTAAAGCCAATACTTGAGTTTTAAAGTAAGTTTTGAGGAAGTAAAGATGAGTTTTGAGAAAGATATTTTAAACATGATTAATATGACAATTGATATGTCATCAATGTTTAAGCAGTATGGTATCTAGATATACAGTTAATGTTTATGCAGTATGACTTCCCGAGTCATCAATGATCATATAATATGATTTTGAATTTTTTTTGAGAAAGAGTTTTCAAGTATGAGTATAAGGGGACTATGTATTCATAGAGACATCAATTTTTACATTGATAAAAGAGAAACTGATATTTATAAATGAATTATGAGTTCAAAAGTTATTCCAAGAGTAGTTACCTCTTTTAAGAGGGTACTTTGAGCAATTATCTCAAACTAGAGGAAGAGTTATATTTTTTTAAACATATGAACATGAGTTTATATTATTGGGAGTAGTATTGAGCACCCATATGAGGGAGAATTCAAAAAACTCACAGCCCGCATAAACCATGTATGCCAACATGGGTAAAGGGTCAGACTTTTTAGATGATTCCTTATTGCTTTTAAGCATAGCTTAGCTGATCCACTTAGTTGAGGAGTTCTATATTCCGGAAAGTTATAGGACAGTTCTATCAGTGTGGGCGAGACGATGTATCATCACGTAGCTCATAGTGATAGTTGTCGGTTAGAGAATCTCCCAATATAGTTAATATGTATTTTTATATATCACTTAATATGTTGAAGTCCAGAGATGAATAAGTGTTTTTGTAAAGTTTTAAATGATTTAACTCTTTTATTTCTTTACATTCAGCTTTAGTACATTGTTATCTATTCCAGTCCTTTCTTTCAGTTATTTGTTATTCAGCTATATTACATACTCTTACATTCAATGTACTGATGTCATTCGATATGCATCTTTTAATGATGTAGATACATGTTCTTAGGATCCTCAACAAGAGTCTGTTAAGATCATTTCATGCGCTCGTCAGCTATTGAATGAGACTTCCTAGTTTTTGGAGGACTCCAGTTTTATGATTTGTTAGTATTAGTAACATTTTGAGTAGTCGTGGGTCTTGTTCTATCACTCATCTATATATAGTAGAGGCTTTATAGATAGGCAGTTTTGGATAGTCTTTCAGTTTCAGATATTTTATTTAAAACTTATGTTTGATACTCAGTATATTTAGATGAGTTTTGAGATTCAGTAAACTATTTTTAAACGTTTCTTTAATTTGATACTTATGTATGCTCAAGTTAGTCTTCCTCTTGTAGTCAGCTAGCTGGATGATGGTTTGCTTGGGACCGGCAATGGTTCTTGAGTGTCGGCCACGTCTAGGGTGTAGGCTCGGGTCGTGACAACCTTTGTATCAAGGCACACAGTTCAAGTGTCCTAGGGTGTCTATGAAGCCGTGTGTGTAGGATCTTTTTTATGGTTGTGAGGGCCCAACTTCTATAGGTAAGTGATATACCGTGAGTTTACAGTATTTTTAATACATTTCACTTAAGAGTTGTGTGTGTCTAAGGACATTTTGTATTGGTTTTTATGTATTTTTATCATGTTTGCAAGAAATATGTCCAGACGTAGAAACTGAGAGACAAATCTGAAGGATGTGCAGAAAAAGGCATCTAAAGAGGTGATCCACGGACCGTTGGTCCATTCACGCTCCGTAGATGGGTGTCGTAGATGGGCAGGCAAAGCATTAAAGGAGATCAGGGAATTCTTGACCAACTGTGGAACCACGGTTGCAATAGACGGACTGTAGATTGATCTACAGACTATACTGTTGCTCCGTCAAATGATTCAGAGAAAGGGTTCCAATACCTGATTTTGAAGATTCTAAGTGTGGAGCTACGGAGGAGGATCTACGAACCTTGGATCAAACCACGGTCTGTACTATTGATCTGTCATTTGCATCAGAGATGATGATGTCTTGGAAGCTGAAAATTTGCCTAAGTCCTGAGTCACGGAAGGGACCTATGGACCATTGGTCAATCCACGGTCCGTAGGTTAGTGTCGTAGATCGAAGACGCGTCCTGAAACATTATTTCCTTATTTCCTTATTTCATTTCCTTTTTAGTTAGGACTTATTTTTCTTTATATAGGGAATGTAAACCTTGATTTTGGGGCTAGAATTTATTATTTTAATTCTAGTTTTTGGCTTTAGGGATCAACTTACAATTTTAGCAATTCTTAATTTCCTAAGTTCATTTTGAAGATTTTGATTTGGAAATTCAAGTTGAGATTCTGGATTTATTATTTTCATTACGTAAGTTCATGATTTCTTCATCTAAAAATATAAATTGTGTTCTTGCTACTATGGGTAACTAAATCCACAACTAGGGTTGTGTGAACCATAAGAGATTAACAACGTATGACTAGTAATTAAGTAATTCTTTAATAGTGTTATTGCATGCATTGATAATTCTTTCGTTTAGAAGTTTTTTAATGAGCGAATGTGTTAGAACTCACCTTGTTGCTACTTTCCGGACCAAGGAGGTAGTTAATAAGAAAAGAATTATCAACATATATTTTGTTTGATACTATCGAATAGTCTACTGTCGATTGGTGCGAGGGTGAAAACTAGGTCATACATCTATGTGATGTCTAATATGAGGTAAAGGTAAGGGTTAGTAGATTATACACACGTAGCCGGACCAATGATAAAATTCTCTAGTTGTCGGATCAAGGAATGGAGATACCTAACTTATCACTTTGCATGTAATACACTAGGAAAGGATTGCTATTACTAGGATTACCACGCTATGAGCTTATTGGGAACACGTACACCCTACTTACTTTCTCATCTTGATAACAACTAAAGTTTGAATCTTGCTCACTGAATACTTACATAATTTCCTAAATTTGTTTCACAAATCTCCCCCCTTTAATTACTTGTTTTCGGAAATACATTGATTAAACGAATATAATCGTCAGTTAAGTTTAAGTCCAAACCATATTCCTCGTGGGATCGACCCGAACCTACAAGTTGGGTTCTTACTTGATAACAATCACTTATACTTTTTAGGGAAGTGTAATTTGAGCGTATTAAATTTTGGCGCCGTTACCGGGGAATTTGGCTTTTCGATTAAATTTAACTACATTATTAAACTTTAGTCAAATATTTCCTAATTTTACTTTTTCTTTTGTTTTTGTTTCTCTCAGGTTCCTACTCTAGTGTATGCCAAGTACACGGAACCAAGGTGAACCACTTACTTCTTACGATCCAGAACTGAACTGAACTTTGCGAAGAATAAATAATCAAGGAAATCCAGTTAATCCTATCAGAGGAGATTTGGGTGATGGTGTTGGGTTGCAGCCTCCGAGGGTTGGTGATGAGAATAATCAAGTTCAAGTTGAGAATTTACTGAGAGATGCAGTGAGGGTACAGGATCCACCAAGACCAAGATTGCATGATAACTATAGGGTCAACTTTAATACTGTTGATTCTGATGGACCTCTTATCCTACCTCCTCTACTATCGGAGCATACATTTGTAGTGACTAGTAGTTTGATGCAAATGCTTACAGTGAGGGGCTTATTTGTGGGTGTGGCATCGAACGATCCACATGCTCACATAGCCGAGCTAAGGAGTGTTTGCAACAGTTGTGTGGATCGAACGGACCTGGACATGGATGTCATCAGATTGTGAGTATTCCATCTATCATTGATCGGTGATGATGTTGTGTGGTTTAATGAGCTTCCTTATAATTCAATCTACACATGGAACCAACTGAAAGATGTGTTCCTAGCAAGATTCTTTCCAGTGTCCAAGAAGTTGAACCACAAAGATAAACTCAACAATTTTGTAGCACTACCTGGAGAGTCTTTGAGTAGTTCTTGGGACAGGTTCACTGCTTTCATAAGGGGTGTTCCGAATCACCATATTGATGATGAGTCGCTAAAGAAGTATTTCTACCGAGGTCAAGATGACAACAGTAAGCCAGTTATTTATACTATCGCTGGAGGTTCATATGATGAGTGTACTTTTTAGTAGAATGCGGAGAAACTGGAAAAGTTCTCTCGAAACAATAAAGCTTGGAGCACTATAAGGTCAAATACTAGGAGGAACACATTTGTCGTTCAAGCTACAAACAACCAGTCTGCAGATGAGATTCGTGAGGAGATGGCTCAGATGAGGACCGATTTAGGGTTGGTGTTGAAGTATGTGAGCGGGGGTACGGAGAAGGTAAATGCTATGAATTATTTGACTAGGAATCCACCACCGGTTGAGGAGTGCTACTATGAAGAGGATACGTATGCGGTAAATGAGCAGATGGGGGGTTTCCGAGCCAACGTCTAAGGTTCCAATACAAATAATTGGTGTCAAGGTCAAGTAAACTAAGGTCGGAACTATGGAAACTACAACTGAGAGGGTCAATATGTCCGGGATGGGAACTACAATTGCGATAACAACTACAACCGAAACAACTATGGCAACAAAAATGATCGGGTTGGGCCTTATGTCCCTCCTCAAAATCAGGAATCTGGTAATAGGGAAGCTGGAGGTAATATGTCACGTATTGAGGATATGATGCAGAAAATAATGAAGAGGTTAGATGCGACTGATGAGAATGTGAAGGAGATGCGAAATGAATTGTTTGGTATTGGTCAAAAAGTTGATGCCCATTAGTGTCGATCAAGCATTTTGAGCTACAAATGATGTAGTTGTATACTACTGTAAACCCACATCAACCTGGAACACTTCCTAATAACACCATCTAAAATCCAAAGAATGATGGTAATTGTATGGCAGTCACTACTCGATAGGATAAGCAAACCATTGATCCACCGATGCCGTCTGGGTTAAAGTTGAGGATAGTAAAGATTATGATGTGATTGAGGTAAATGAAGAGCCCGAGAATGCAACAAAGAAGGAAGCGAAAATAATTCAGAAAGTTTTCCCCATGCCTAGACCTCCACCTCCTTTCCCACAGAGGTTAGTGAAGGAGACTAAAGAAGGAAAATACCACAGGTTTATTAGTGTGTTGAAGCAGCTTTCCATCAATGTGCCATTGATAGAAGCTTTGGAGAAAATGTCTGGGTATGCGAAGTTTATGAAGGACTTGGTAACTAAAAAGAGGGCCGTGAGATTTGAAGATGATGATAAGTTGCAACATTATAGTGCTATTGCTACAAGGTCTCTTGTGCAGAAGAAGGAGGATCCTGGTGCTTTCACTATTCCTTGTACCATTGGGTTGCTCCATTTTGCGAAGGCGTTGTGCGATTTGGGTGCTAGCATCAATCTGATAGCATTGTCTATTTACAAGAAGTTGGGTTTAGGGAATCCAAAATCGACTGCGATGCGACTGCTTATGGCCGACAGAACTGTGAAAAAGCCCATTGGTGTGCTCCAGG
>JAJOOO010079402.1:0-31657 GCA_029582685.1 Solanum piurae | reverse complement strand
TGTAATTTGAAGTAGGTAGATGATGATGTCATTAGTTTTCTACAAGTCCTACCTGAGTTGCATGATTTGGAATTTCAAGAATTAATTTGGTCAAGGTGAATTTTACTAATGGTGAAAGCAGTAAGACCAAAAACGGTTAGTAAAGAAGCAACCATGTTAAACCATTATGTTTATTTTGCTCCGTAGATTTCAAGAAAAAAAATTGTGGTACTGATGCTTACTGACGAAAGGCACATAGATGAACTGGGCTGATGCCTGATGGTACCTTTCAAAGCAAAGACCAGCCTAGTGGGGAGCATGTCTCATGCCGAAGTGTAATTCTGTCATTTTTCTGTGATGGAATTTGATATATTGAACTGAATTCCAGATTGACTTGTAAAGAAATCTAATTACAGCCTTATGTCATTAGCTAAGTTGTGCGGACTCTTCATTTCAATGCCGCACCCATGTCGGATTCTCCAAAAATACACTATTTTTTGGAGAATCCGACACGCACCGATTGATATTTTTCAAGAGTCCGAGCAAAATAGGTTAGTGGTATATCATATCATGTTAGTGAATGAAGGAAGTCCTAGGTTCGTTAGATACTTGAGTCCAGGAGTAAATTTTTGCATATGCAAACTTAATCAAGATACAACAACCACAAACCCAATGTAATCCCACAAGTGTGATTTGGAAAGGGTAGTGTGTATGCAGACCTTACCCCTACCTTGAGAAGGTAGAGAAGTTGACCCTCGGCACAAAACGGGATAAACAAAAGTCACTAAAGATACAACATAGCTTTTATTATTTGTTCCTTTAGCTTGATTGCATCATTATTCATCTGGATCCTATCATTGTTTTGTAGTTGTCATCTGGATTTGTGCATTATTTTCTCACCACCTGGAATTATTATTTTTCTGTTTTTAAGACTCACATTTTGTTTTACCTTCTACAAAATACACAATGGTATTGCATGTTGAATCTAGAAAGTTGCCTTTGTGCCATATTTTTGTTTAAAAAGAATATGTGAATAACAGAGCATAAAGTTGTAACATTATTTTATGGTTTGTATTTTCTCTTTTTCCAGATGAGAAGTCTGGGTCTTCTGAGAGTAAAACGTCTTCTGAGTCTGCCTCCATGGAAGCACAAACAGGAGAGACGAGGAAAACCCCTGCAGCTGGAGCTGGGCTTCAAAATCCCTTTGATTTCTCAGCCATGACTGGACTATTAAATGTACATATCTGTCACTATACAAAATAAGAGTTCTCTTTGTCACGTTTGATAATAGATTAATCTCAGTGATTTCTATCTTGCTGGCCATTGTGAAGAAAAAACATCAATGGTATCTTTTTCAGTTTCTTTCTCTCAAGTAATAGGATATCCTATCAAAAAATGATGCTGGTGGGAAAGTAAAAAAATAGAATCTAACCAATAGTTATTTTGGTTGAATGTTTGAGACATGAAATTGTGAACAATTTGTGCACCACTACTGCTGCTCTAAAAAAAGATAAAAAGCCCGTGGCAATGACATCACTATTTGGCGATCTAAACAGTTAGTGAAATTTTATTTATATAGTATAACCTACAATGCATTTATCAGAATTTGATTAATAAATGTTCTGCTGCTTGGTTTCTTGACATGTTCATTTGTAATTCTTGTATCTTATTATATTTTCAAATAACATGGCTAATGTAGGATCCAAGTATTAAAGAACTAGCTGAGCAGATCACAAAAGATCCTTTGTTTAATCAGATGGCTGAGCAGCTTCAGAAGACCTTTCAGGGTGCTGCTGTGGAAGATAGTATCCCCAACTTTGATAGCCAACAATATTTCTCTACAATGCAACAGGTTATGCAAAATCCTCAATTTATGACCATGGCTGAACAACTTGGTAGTGCATTAATGCAGGTATCTTTAGTTTCATGTTGTATTAGCACTGGATTTCTTAGTACAGAAAGATTCAACTTTGTGTTATTGATGTGTCATTTTTGTATGTATCAGGATCCATCCATGTCTAGCATTCTTGAGAATTTGACAAACTCATCACAGAAAGACCAACTTGAAGAACGAATGACACGCATCAAAGAAGATCCATCACTGAAACCAATTCTTGAAGAGATTGAAAGTGGCGGTCCAGCTGCAATGATGAGGTTATATGTGCTCCCACTTGACATTATTAGTGACATTCACTTTTGCTTAACCTAATGTAGTTTAGAACATACATGTGATAAGTATAATTCTTGGGATCGTATCAAAGATGACATCGAGTCACGAGTGTGTCTTTTGAAATGAATATGGACCATGATCTAATGATATTTTACAGGATAAGTTGTTCTGCTTAAGAGTATTAAGTTAAGGCCACGATGTTATAAAAAGTGTGGTGTGTCCTCATATTGAGCATAAACGATTATTTGAAATTAAAGTTAGTGTCTTTACTGGAGCTCACAATATGTTATGAATCTTTTATGACTGCCGACGGTATCAACTGGCATTAGTATCTTTACTGGAGCTCACAACATGTTATGAATCTTTTATGACTGCTGACGGTATCAACTAGTCAATGCCAGTACCCGTTAAAGTATCTCATCTTATGTTTTCTCTAGAGCAGGTAAGTTTTGGTTGCTACTTTTGATATATTTGTGTTGGAGAAACAAAATGAGTGAGATTAGAAGAAATGGATGTGAGCATGCAACAATATGTTTGTTCTTCGAAATTTATTTCATTCTGCTATTGTTCATTTGCAGCCTTTCTGAGCTTTAAAACATGTTGGACTTCTGGTGTCCTAAAACATATTATGTGCACTCCTGCAGCTCCATGTTCTCGCATATTGTTTACATCAGTTCTCTTCCTTAGATACATAGATATACCTATTACTCTAGCTTACTAGGTTTTATGTTCTCTGCACTTTGGTCTTTGATCTTAACTATGTAGTATTTTATCTTTGTTGTATTCTTAACTTCTTGTGTTATGCTTTGATTGTTTCTATAACTGGAGGTATGATTTTCCTTTTTCTTTTTCAGGTATTGGAATGATCAAGATGTTTTAAAGAAGCTAGGTGAAGCAATGGGTTTTGCTGTTGCAGGGGAGGGTGCTACCTCTGCTGAAGTTTCTGGGCCAGATGAAACAGAAAAAGCAGATGAAGATGAATCCGTCGTACACCAGTGTGCCAGTGTAGGCGATGTGGAGGTGTGTTCTATCAGAAAATTCCCCTCACCCCACATTAATCCCCCCCCCCTTTCTCTCAATCTAAAGTCATCCTGGTGGCCAAATTTTTGGATCAATTGAATATACATGGAGCTTTGATGTCCACATACTGAATATTGCTGAAACCTTTCTATATCAATATAACTTCTTTAGTCTGTTAAACCGTGAGTTCATTGGATATTTAGTTGTGATCTGTTTTTTATACTTGTACTCTTTTAGGGCTTGAAGAATGTGATAGCTTCTGGTGCTGATAAAGATGAAGAGGATTCAGAAGGAAGGACAGCATTGCATTTTGCATGTGGATATGGGGAGGTAAGAAAATAGGTAAAATGTTCCTTACGACCATTGCCATACTTAATATAATTACAGGTGTATCCAGGGTTTTGTTTATTTCAGCATTTTAAGGTATTTGGCTTTCTAATGGCTTTAGCTAAGCTACAAAACTTGCAGCCAGAGGGAACAGTTCTTCCTTCAAGTAAAAAAAAATTCTTGAATTACTGTACATTTTAAAGTGTTATTATTAGGAGCTGCCTATACACGTGAAAATCTAATCCCATGACTCCCTCTCTTTAATTTCATATTTTCTTTGCAGTTTACTAGGCATGGTAAGAATTAGCAACTTATTTGGAATTATCTGTAGATCAGGTATCCTGTGAATTTAATTATGGGTCAGTTCTTTATGGCCAAGTTTCTTGCATTATCTGGGTATTATGATTTATTTATTTCGTTTCCTCAGAAATCGGCTCTTATAAGACTTTTCTACTGTACAATCCATCAGGGTGGAATGGCATTTTAAATTTCTTCTTTCCTTTTTTGTGTGTAACAATAACCTTCCATCAAGAATATCGAAACATCAATCACCAAATCCAAAGGATGCTCCCCACATTGTTGATGTGGGAGGTTTAAAGATGAACTAGGTGCCATTTAAGGAAGTAGTATCATTGAAGTTAGCCAAGGTTAAGCGTATTTTCTAGGTATTAAGCTGTTTCTCTGTATTGCTATACAGGTGAAGTGTGCTCAGGTACTTCTTGAAGCTGGGGCAGAGGTTGATGCTTTGGACAAGAATAAGAATACTGCCCTGCACTATGCTGCTGGGTACGGAAGAAAGGAGTGTGTAGCACTGCTGTTAGAGAATGGAGCAGCTGTGTAAGTCTTGATTCTTTGTGCATCGTGATGTCATGATCCTTGCTGCCCCTTGTTTCTTGTTTATTTCATATTTCTTATCCTATTTACTTGATTTTTATTCAGTACTCTTAAAAACTTGGATGGGAAGACACCAATAGATGTTGCCAAACTCAATAACCAGAATGAAGTTCTAACGCTACTTGAGAAGGATGCATTTTTGTGAACTGGAACGACCCGATCTTCCTGGATGTGGCTGGGGTGATTATTTTAAACCCATTCATTTTGAGAACTCAAGGAACCGTATCATCCATGCATGATGCATTTCGTGTGTTTTCTTCGCCAGTGTATTGTTTATACATTTTGCCAATTTTTCATGAGCACATACATTATATTATTTCGGGATTGTTTTGTATTTTTAATGTATCCAGTCTTGCATGAAAGTTGCTTTGCATTTTGATTGAAATTTGTTAGGAACACGTATTTGTGTTAACTTTTAATCATGTTGCACTCTGGGTTCAAGTTTTGTCAATCTTTAGATTGAATTGCAGCAGTATTCCTTGTTTATTTACTTAAGATTGGGAGACCCTTATTGCAGCAGTATTCCTTGTCTATTTACTTAGATTGGGAGACCCTTTGGGTGTGAGTTCGTCGAAGAAAATGTGTTTCATCGAAAGTGTTCTGCGCAAATTCATTTGATTACATATGCTGGTGGAGTTGAGTTGATTATGAAATGGGTGACATATGTCAATTGTGTACCTGGTGGAAGATATTAAATTTACAAGTTTCATTTCATATAAGATCTGCAAGTTTCATACTTTGTAATCCTTGAAGCACTTTTTCTTTCCTTTTAAGGCAGCCATTAGTTAAGAAACTACTTTTCATGTTTGAAAATGGGGGTATGAAAGTAAGGGATAGCTGTTTGTAAATAGTGTTCTTTTTTAGTACAAGTGTTCTTTTCCCGATTTATGTAGGTGAGTTGGTCCCTTAATGGGTTGGGCCGAGGCAAACATGGACCAGCCTTACCCAGTTGTCATGCATGCATGCTTTCAGCCACCACCACATGGACAGTAATCACTACCACACAATCATCTCCACAAACCACAACCACCTTTATTTGCCATCGTTTGTAGATTTGAAAGTGTATTTCATCGAACACATAATTTTCACAATATCATATAAATTAGTATAACTTACATAAATCTCATAGTGTAAGGACCTAAATTACATTTTATCCATATTCTTTTTCAATTTACAAAAATTCCTCAAAACCAGTGCTATCCGGATACATAGCAAAGAAGTCGGATACATTAAATCCGCTACATTAAAACTAAATCAGTTACACTTTTAAAGGAAAAAAGAATATTAAATTAAATGTGAGTTCCCCAAATCACTCTAATCTAGTTGATATCAATCTCTCCCAAATCTTAACAGATTCAATCAAATCAAAATTTAAATTTTATTCTCTCAATTCTCTTGCAATCACGTCGAGCGGCATTAGTCAAGGTTGCCAACAGAACCAACAAGAAGATAGCTGAAGCGAAATCAAAACAAGAATTGTGATGGGCCATCTTCCAAACATGACGAAATTCGGGAGGCTAAACTCCAAAATTTCATAATGGAAACTCAAGAAACAGAAATCAGCAGAGAAGGAAGTCGAGATATTGACCAAAACACTCACGGGGTTCTCCATCCAATTGAACTTTATGTTGTACATGTCTTCATGTTGGTTAAATATCTGTTGCTACATTTGTGTTTTCAAGCCGCGGGAGTTTGATCTACCCTCCTTTGCCATTAGGGGTTTTCTTCAGCAAAAAAAGATCCGGCATTCAGGAATCTGAAAAAAAATATGAGCCTGAATTTGCAATGTATAAAATAGATCAGAGCTTTAATTCATAGTTAAATAGATATGACAATCACAGGTATCGAATTACATATATTGTGTTGTTAATTCGATTTTTTATTTGTGTTTTCGAGATGGCTATATTAATCGTAATACATTAGTATTTATGTATCTTGTATAAATTGATAAGTACTATATTCCTATTAATTAGATACATTAAAGAAGTAAATTTTACACGTAAAGTGTTTGCTTAGAGTTTGACACATTACTGTGTGATACATGTAGTATTAATTTAAATTATTGTATCATGACCAAATATTTAGCATGATACATTACTATTTTGTATCTTATTGTGTTTGTGAAATACCATACTTTATCGATGATACATTACACATGTAATTTGTTGTAAAAGTATCAAAATGTTCAAGAATGAGGGTATGTATCATATAATAGTTATATTTTGTACCTGATATTAAGTATAAGTTAGTTATTTGATTGTTTGTGATATATACATAGAAATAACTGTTTTATGAAATGTATCACTAATTTTTTTAAATGTTAACAGGTTGTTGCATCATGTGAGTATCTTTATTTAGTCTATGTTTCTGGAAGAACACACATTTTTTGACTTGCAAGATAAATATGCAATTGTGGAAGATTTCAAGTTGATAAGATACATTTTTTTTTATATAATGTATCATTTTGTAGTTGATAATAATGTATCTGATACAATAAGGTTGTGAAAGAAGGGTGTATGTAAGCTGAAATAAAGTGTATCTATAAATGTATCATTTTGTAGTTGATAATAATGTGCTTGATACAATAAGATTATCAGCTTTTATGTATTTATGTATCATGCCTATAAAATTGTGCATGATACATTACTATTTATAACTTTAACTTCAGGGTAAAGAGATCTAATAATGAAAGATATTGAATTACATGTATTGTGTTGTCTAGTCGATTTTTTAATTTATGATCTCGAGCTGGATACATTACTATTTCTAAATTATTAAGTAGATTGATAAGTACTATAATATTTTAAAAAATTCTTCCCTTTATTCCAAAAACTTCTCAATTTTTGAATCAAACTTGTCGATAAATTGTACTAATACAACGTGAATGAATCAATAACTAACTACAACTAAGTTATCAAGTATGTACATGAATGAATCAACAATCAAATTATCGATTACATTGATGTTTCAGTAAAGAGACCGGGAGTAACATATTCAATAATTTTTTAAGATGAAAAAACTAAAAAAAAAATTTTTAAAAGGAATCAAAAATTTAAAAAATAAAAATAAATCTACCTCCTGAATAACTTGAAATCCTTAATTGGAAAAGAGAAAAAATTTGAAATTCAAAAATGGATTAATGGAGGTGCCAGTGGAAAGATTTTTGGCGTGAAAAAAGGAAGAAAAATCGTGGGTATTAGATTTCAAATTAATGTACCCAGAAAAGGGGATGATAGAGCAAAAGAAGAGATTTTTGATATTTTTAAAATGGTAGGGAAAATATGATAATAAATGGTGTGTAGTTCGTAATTTATTCTATAAATTAAGATAATCAAGGCCTCATTTGTTTTCATTAAGATTAAGATGTCTGAATCTGAATACGCATTTGAATGGTTAAGATTTTGTCTCTAGATTTGAACACTGAATGATTAAGACTGTTTGTTATTAAACATTTGAATGTAAGTATATATAAATTTTATTAATCTATAAACACAATAAATAATATAATTCAAATAAAATAGTAGTTAAATATTACATGAACAAAATATTAGAAAAAAACGTCAATCTTTGATAAACATTAGGATATTTAAATTATAAATTAATAATTTAAGTTTGATAAAAATAAAATTGAACTACATGAAATATATATATATATACATATAATAAAAATAATTGTTAGAAAACAATGTAGTCATCTTTTTTTTATTCCAAAAATACATATTTATGAAGTTGTTTTGCAGTTCGTCAAATAAAAATTTTACAATAAATTTTATTAATTCTTGATGAACAAACCGCAAGAACAAAAAATAAAATTTTAAGGAAAGTAATATGGGTAGTTATTAAAGTTGGAGAATGAGAGAGGATTGAATATTTTTTTAAAGAAAAGAAATATATATAGAGCACAATTTTTTTTTCCGAAAATAAAAGTGTCTTTAAAAGGGTGTGAATGAGAATAAAGCCTCATTTGTTTCTATTAAGATTAGGATAAATTAGCTAACTAGTCAGAATCTCTAACATAATTATTAAAAACATCTACACTTTAAAATATTTATTAAAAATGTCAAAATGTCAATATTAAAGCAAATAAAGTGTATCCTAATATAATTCATTTACCTTTTTTTTATTTCTTAAATTGGGCCCACTTTTTGACTCCATTACGGGTGAAAGAAAAAAATAAAAGACCTCATTACCCACTTTTCTCTCTCTAAATATTTTACCCAAATTCTATCCTTTCTCTCTCACCATTTTTCCCATTATTATATCCTCAAGTAACTTAAAGCTTGCCATTTTTAAATCAAATTTCTCTATTTTTTCTAACAAATCTCTTAAATCATTCAAAAGATTTTCAACCTTTGTCAAAGTGAATTCGACTGATTTGCGATTGTTTCCATTAGGAATGAAAAATTTGAAATAATCGATTGGGATTATTAAGTGATTTCGACTGATTTCGTTGAACTTCGAGATTGTCCGCCACAAACGTATTACAACGGTATTTTTAAAAAAACATTTATATTACGTCGTAATAAATAATTTATATATTACAACGTTTTAAAAACACTAAATTCAATTCGTGACTTTTTCTAATTTTGTCAATCCATATTTACATCCTATTTATTGCACCCAATATATATATATATTTAAATTTCTATAATTAGTAAATTTAACATAACATAAAAGATCAAATGAGAAAAATATTCATCATATTAAACATAAGTACTCCAAAATTATATAATCAAAATACTAATGTTTTGAAGTGTTATTCAAAACTCCAAAATTACATCATTAAATTACTAATGACTGAAGTTACTTGCAATAACAAGTTATCACTTCTTATAACTGTAATGACTCGGTCGATCATTTTTGGAATTTTTTGTATAATTACCATTTTCCCTCCCAATATTGATCTCGAGTCATTTCTGACTGAGTTTTGAGAGTTGGTTTCGAGCTTTAAGTGAAAGTTGTGAATTTTTAAGTTTTGAGTTTGAAAGGCTAAAGTTGCTTAAAAGTAGTTTTCAGTATCTTTTGGAGTTCTGAATGTCGAAATGGAATTTCGTCGATTCCATCAATCCTGGAATGTGGAAATTGGTCTAAGAGAGTTGTCAATTTCAGATTCAGAATCTTTTTGAGGATTTGAGGTCCTAAGTTGAAAAATTGTGGAATTTTAGCTTTAAGGTTGACTTTGGTCAACATTCGAGGTTCGGACGCTAGGATCAGAATTTTGAGAGTTTCATTGGATTCATGGAATGATTTTAGGCCTAAGGGAGGTCTTGGTTGAATTTTCAGAGGTCCCGAGCTTGATTTAGCCTCGTTAGGTGTTATGTTCATTTCTTGTGACTTTCACGAGTTTTAGGTCAAGGAGACCTCAAATTCGTGTTTTGATGGTTCCATTAAGTCCAGAACGTCAAGTTTAATCAATTTGCTTATGTGGTTTTTGTGTCCATTCAATATTTTGAGAGTTGGCTAATTTTTTTGTGCCTGGAATATGTAGTGCTTCGCGTTAGACAAAGGATGGTTGCTTTCGTGACCTTTGCAAAAGTGAAGGTCTGACCGTGAAAGCAAAGGTCCAGGTGGCCTGGCCATCACAATTGGCAATTAACACAAACAAAACAAAACAATGCTAAGAATAACCAGAAGATTTTGTACGCCTCCCTGACCTGAATATCAACTATGATTACTCTGACCGATTTGACTAGGCCTTGATCCAATCACTATTTGTACTCTGAATAGCGGTCTGCGTTGGTCTACCCTAATAACACTGTGCGCCCTGACCTAAATAATCCCTACCTCTGGACGAATTACCGCTGAACTGGCCCTGGAAAGGAGATATCTTGGAACCAGTGCTCTGTCTAGCATGTCGAATACTCTCAATCATCCGGGCATGATCAATAATACGCTGGAATGTACCACCTGATAACACAAGAGAGGTTGTGGCCTCTTGAAGATAACTGGCAAACCCCTTTACAAACTTACAGATCCGCTCAAACTATGTGGAAATACTCGATATGGCATAATGGTACAACTCATGGAAACGAGCCTCATACTCAGAAACTAATAAAGAGCCCTACTCTAATCTATCGAATTCATCCCTGTGCTGATCTCGAATGATATAGGGCACAACCCTCTCAAGGAACACCTCAGTAAACTGCTCCCAATCGATATCAGGAGAACCAACAGGCCCACAAGCAAGAACTAATCTCCACCACTACTTGACAACTCCTGAAAACTAATAAGAAGTGTAAGACACCCCATGAGCATCTAAGATACCCAAGTTAGACAAATTATCTCGGCACTCAAGTCAAGAAGTCATAGTCCTTCTCTCCAACTGTACCGTCAAATTTGAGAGGTGCCAATCTAACAAATCTCTCAAAACTCTTCTACTCGGCAACCTATATGGCTGCACTAGCAGAAACAAGTGGAACTACAAATCTTGGAGGTGCCAAATTAATAAGGTACTGAAGAGGAATAAGGGGTCTGAAATCCCACACTAGGCCCCTAAATTGGCAGTGTAACACTAATTGTAATAGGAGAATGTGCATTACTGGACGGATACCAGAAGTAGGGGCACTATCCATTCTAGACAATAATTTGACGATCAACTCCTGAAGCATCGACTTTGTCACGACCCAGGGGTACCCCCTAGATGTAACATGACGTATAGAACCCCGAGGGACTCCATACAAGCAACTTATCCCTCATAACATAAGAATTAGAACAATAAGAGTAAAATAATAGTCCAAGTCCAAATAGTTTTATAAACGAAAAGCAGAAGTCTAGACTCATGTCTCATCATAGCTATCTAATACAATAGAATTAAATTGGGCCTAGCCCATACATCATGTTCAAAAGAGAAGTACATGAAAGAAACTAAAAATAGGAAATCCGTCCTCGAACCATGAGCACTCACCAAGCTCGTGAAACAATCAAATCCAAGCTGTAGCCACAAAACTAGGAACCCTATCTGTCGGACCCTACATTTGGGGATAATGTAGGCAAGAGTATGCGTTAGTACAAAACAATGTACCAAGTATGATAGCTATGCACAAAACATTTAAAACATGCAAAAAGAGACATTTCATTTCATGACATGCAATTGACCAAGTTAAAACATGATATAAGAGAGTTAGAAAACATACTTCATAAAACAAGGCAAATGCAAGTTAATCATCTTTAAAGGTTATGAGATACTCATTGAGTAACCTTAGTACATTATTAATTATGTTGTGGGGAATTAGCCTTAACCGACATAGAGACTATGTGAGCTATAACATGATCCCCCGGTATCTCCCACACCAAAAAGGGTTGTTATAGTTGCCTAAGATAGAACCATGAACTTCTAGCTTAAGTGGATCCACTAGCTAATCATCCTATGAGGGCACATAGTTTAGGGATAAGGAGATTGCTACTAGAAATCCGACCTCTACTAGCGGGTGAGCTTCCTTCTTAAGAGTTTGTTTCTAGAAACTCGGCCTCTAATAACGAGAGAACTTCCATCTCATAACAATCGCCACTCGGTTCTAAGCATAAATCCCACGGAATAGTATTTTCTTACTTATTCTCATTATCCATGGAAAGGCATGTCATCTTGCCAATCTAAGCTAGTTCATTAGGATAGCTCTTATTCATTGATTCAATTAGGTGAGAAAGCCTTTCAACCTAAGAATCCTTTCTATGTGAGAAAACCTTTCACATCATGCTAGATTGTGTTTATGATGATGCCCTTTCAACAACACAACAACAACATCATCATTGATACTTTACTCTCAAAGCATCCTTAAAACATTTACATAATTTTCATGAAAACATGCATAATTCCATGATCACCTTTCAAGGCCAAAAACCCTCTTTCAATCATCAACATTTAGAAAACAAGGGCTATATATGGATTTTATCATAACCTCATGCAATTCTCTCATTACATGCTTAATTTCATAAAACTCTTCCTTTAAGATCAAAATTCCACATCATATGATTCATAACTTGAAAACATAGGGATTACATGGGTTCATAGGGGAAAACATTATAAAACCATAGTAAATCATCAATTCATGCTTAGAAGATCATAATTCAATCATTCAAATCAATAACCATAAGAAACCATGGTGATTGAAGAACCTTAGCTAATTGGGGGAATTCTACATTTTGAAATAAAGGAATTTGGGAACTCCATGGAGGAAAACTATCAGACCTTGAATTCAAAGGCTACCCTTTAATGGAGGAATTGGAACCTTAGCTTGAAACCCTAGGTTGAATCTTCTTCTTCTTCTTCAAATTTCTAGAGAGAGATTATTTGAGAGGAGTTTTGGTTTTCTTTTGGGAATTCGGAAGAATGAATTAAAATAGGTCTAATTTGGGGGTAAAAAGACTTATATAGGGAACCTAAACATAGGCAAAAAGACATAGTATATGAACTAATTAATTAGGAAAAGACCCAACTAACCCTTAAAGTAACTGCCAGCTGACCACCAACGAACCCAAGTCGACGGACCGTGGTCTGACCGATGGTCTGTCCCGGTGAACCTTCGTTGGTCATCAGAGACTATGGTTTGGGGGCTTCAAACCATAGACCGTGGTTTGACCTACGGTTCGTAGGTATGGCCCTAGTTCTTGGCCCTTAGACCATGGCTAGACAGGCCAACCACGGACCACACCTACGGTCTGTGGTCCCTTCCACGGGTCATGGATGGTCAGCGTTGGTTGCACTTGTAACTTCTAGGAATCTACTATTTGGGCCTATTTCCGATACGGGGTGTTAAAATATCTCCCCTTTGGGATAATTCATCCTCGAATGAAATTCTAGGCACATTTTAAACGAAAAGACTCAAGACTAGCAGTCCATCATGCATGCAACTCATCAAAATGCACATAATCAAGGAGGAAACATCAACTCCAAGCTAAACATACTCAATTCATCATAAGGAAGTAGGAACTACATCTAACAACCCAACATATGTGCATGAAATTTTTCAGATTTCTCATATTCAAGGAAAAACTACCTTCTCCAAGCTAAAAATATGCTCAACACAATCTCATGGAGCTAATATGCAATTCAATCTCAAAAAGCATATCTAAAGCATGCTCATCAATTCATATCATGAAGTCTATAGGCAACTCATATTCAATGCACAACAACATGAGTAAAATAAATCATATAAGTCATTTCTTTCAAAACTTAAGCTCTTTCATGAACATGCATAACATAAGGAAATCATGGAAACACATAAAACTCATATGACTCCCAAAACATAGAACAGACCAAGAGGAACTCATTACCTCAAGCTAAAGTAGGAGTAGAAGGTAAAAGATGAGGATATCGGGACATCATACCGGCCTCGGCCTCCCAAGTAATACCCTCAACTAAGTGATTCCTTTATAACACTTTCGCGGAAGCAACTTCCTTATTTCTCAACTTCTTGACTTGCCAGTCTAGAATCTCAACTGGAACTTCCTCATAATAAAAATTTTCATCAACTCCCAACCCTTTTAAGGGAAATATGGATGTCGGATCTCCAACACACTTCTTAAGCATAGAGACATGGAAAACTGGGTACACCATTGCCAACTCATTTGGCAAATCCAACTCATAAGCAACCTTACCAACACGCCTCACAATCTAATATGGGCCTACATATCGGGGACTAAGCTTCCCTTTCTTACCAAATCTCATTACACCCTTCATGGGTGAGATTTTCAAGTAAACCCAATCAATAACATCAAACTTTAGATCCCTTCTTCTCACATCGGCATATGACTTTTGTCGACTTTGAGCCATTTTTAACCTTTCTCTTACAAGTCGAACTTTCTCAATGACCTCATGTACCAACTCGGGACCCATCAAGGCAACTTCACCCACCTCAAAAAAACCTATAGGGAATCTACACCTCCTACCATAGAGAGCCTCAAATGGAGCCATACTAATAATTGAGTGATAGCTATTATTATAGGAAAATTCAATCAATGGCAAATGTTCATCCCAATTACCCTTAAAATCAATCACACAAGCTCTCAACATATCTTCCAAAGTTTGGATAGTACGCTCTGATTGCCCATCGGTTTGGGGATGAAAAACCGTTCTAAGCTTAACCTTAGTGCCAAGACCCTTTTGGAATGACTTCCAAAACTGAGAAGTGAATTGAGTACCACGATCGGAAATAATGGACAAGGGCACTCCATACAACCGTACCATTTCTCTCAAATACAACTTGGCATAATCCTACGTCGAATAGGAAACCTTGATGGGAAAGAAATGAGCCAATTTCGTCATCTGATCCACTATAACCCAAATCGAGTCATGTTGTCGCCGGGTTCGAGGCAAACCAACAATAAAGTCCATGTTCAAATCTTTCCACTTCTAAGTAGGAATACCAATGTCTTGGGGCATACCTCCCCGTTTCTGATGCTCAACCTTTACTTGTTGGAAATTTGGACACTTAGCCACATATTCCGCAATATCCTTCTTCATCCCATTCCACCAATAAACTTCCCGCAAATTACAATACATCTTGGTGGCTCTCGGGTGAATGGAATATCGAGAACTATGGGCTTCAGATAAGATTTGTTCCCTCAGGTCCTCAATATTTGGAACACATAAACGACCTTGATATCTAAGGACACTATCTCCCCCTTGGGAGAAAGCCTCAACGGATTTCTTAAGTACCACTTCTTTCAATTCAACCAAAATTGGATCAAGACATTGCTTGGCTTTCATATCTGCGACAAAAGATGATTCAGACCCATTGTGAACCATAACACCACCCTTGGTGGAGTCCACTAATTGAACACCTAATCAGGCCAATCTACGAACATCTCAAACCAATTCTTTCTTTTCTTCTTCAATATGAGCAACACTACCCATAGACAACCGACTAAGAGAATCCACTACCACATTAGCTTTACCGGGGTGATAGAGAACACTCATGTCACAGTCTTTCAATAACTCTAACCACCTTCTTTAGCAAAGATTCAAATTCTTTTGATTGAACACATATTACAAACTCTCGTGTTATGAGTATCATTATCCAACAAATCCTTCTTTCTAACAAACAACACAGGGGTTAGAGGTCTAGGCCAACTTTTGAACGCATCCGTCTTCTTTGGATCTATCTTAATACCCTTACTTGACACAATATGACCAAGGAAAGCTACGGACCTTAACCAAAATTCACATTTGCTAAACTTTGCATAAAGTTTTGGTCCTTGAGAACTTGCATAACAATCCTCAAATGGTCAGTATGCTCATTCTCACTTCTCGGATAGATCAAAATATCATCAATGAACACAATTACGAACATATAAAGGTATTGTCTAAACACCCTATTCATCAAATCCATAAACGCCGTTGGAGCATTAGTCAACCCAAATGACATTACCAAAAACTCATAATGACCATACTGAGTTTGAAAAGCCATTTTTGGAATATCATCATCTTTCACCCTCAATTGGGGATAACCCGATCGAAGATCAATCTTAGAGAAGTAACTCGCTCCTTGAAGTTGGTCAAATAGATCATCTATCCTTGGAAGAGGATACTTGTTCTTAATGGTCACCTTATTAAACTGTCAATAATCAATACACATACGAAGAGAACCATCCTTCTTTCTAACAAACAACACAAGAGCACCCCATGGAGAGATACTCGGTCGGATGAAACCCTTATCCAACAAATCCTTCAATTGTTCTTTCAATTCTTTAAGTTATATTGTATCCAATCTATAAGGAGGAATAGAACTAGGTTGCGTAACTAGGAGAAGGTCAATACCAAAGTCTATTTCCCTTTTGGGAGGAATACCGGGTAAATCATCGGGGAACACTTCCAGAAACTAATTTACAACGGGGACCGACTCAAGAGTAGGGGTTTAGGAATCTACATCTCTTACCTTAACAAGATGGTAAATGCAACCCTTAGAAATCATTTTTGTAGATTTTAGACAAGAGACAAACTAACCCTTAGGCATAGAATTTTCCCCCTTCCACTCTAGGATAGGCTCATTTGGGAATTGAAACTTGACTACTCGAGTCCTTCAATCATTAGAAGCATAACAAGAATGCAACCAATCCATACCAATGATAACATCAAAGTCTAACATATCAAGCTCTACCAAGTCAATGAGTGTAACTCTATGGGACAAGGAAACGTTACACTTTCTATAGACCCTCTTATCCACCACAGAATTACCAATAGGAGTAGAGACAGAAAAAGGTTCTAACAACACATCAGGGAGCACATCAAACCTCATAGCCATATATGGCGTCACAAAGGACAAAGTAGCATCGTGATCAAGCAAATCATATACATCTATTTGGAAAACTTTTAACATACCAGTTACCACATCCGGAGAACTCTCTTGTTCACCTCGGGATTGGAGAGCATATAATCGGTTTTGCTTGGGAGCATGGGAGTTCGAACCACTAGGAGGAGCTTGCTTGACTTCTCTTCCTTTTTTCGCAAGCATTGGGCAATCTATCATTTTGTGACCACTCTTACCACAACTAAAACAACCATCCGTGCCGGCTAGACACCTACCCTCATGCTTCTTACCACACTTCCCACAAGTAGACCTAGTCAATGAAGATCCACCACCATTCCCTCCTTCAGGCTTAGGGTTAGACACCCATATTTGTTGAACTTAGAAGGAACATTGGAGGAACCTTGACTGGAGGACCCTTTCCGGAATCTAGGACGACCATGTCCCTCGGATCTTGCATGTGAAAAGTTACCATAACTGATCTTAGATCTTTTTACCACCCTAGACCTTTTCTTGAGTTTCTCCTCTTCGATTTATTGTGCATGTACCATGAGACGTGAAATGTCCATATCATGAATGAGCATAGTGGTTCGACACTCTTTAAGCACCATTTTAGACACACCTGACATAAACTTACTCATTCTAGCCCTTGAATGTGCAACCATTATTGGAGCATATTTAGACAATTGAGTAAACTTTAGAGCATATTCCCTGACACTCATACTTCCTTGACGAAGGTTGATGAACTCAAGCACCTTTTCTTCCCTCATCTCAAGAGGAAAGAACCTATCAAGAAAAAGCACTCTTAAATTTATTCCAATCAAGAGGGTCACATCTTCTGGTCTCCCTTCCTTCCATTGGTTGTACCATACTTGAGCAACACCTTTCAATTGATAAGCGGCCAACTCCACCTTTTCTATCGGTGTCACTCCCATGATCATAAAAACCTTGTATACCTCATCAATAAAATCTTGAGGATCTTCCTCAATCTTAGAACCATGAAACTCTGAAGGGTTCATCCTTGTAAAGTCCCTCATTCTTGAAGTCGTCGTACTCACATTCAGACTTACGGGAACCGTAACATGCCTATTGACTTGAGCCAACACTTAGAAAGCAGCCCTAAACTCCGCATTCGTAACTTGTTTGACCAAAGGATCGACCATAGCTTGAGGATCTTGGGGAGGAGCTTTTTGTTCCACATTCTCCCTTGCATTCCTTCTAGCATAAACTCTTTGGGTAGCCATATCGATAAGGATTAGGAGAGAGCCTTTGTAGAGTTTAACTCTATCACACGAATTAAGAGTAATGAAATAAATGGAGTTTCCTAATCATCTTGTAGCCTCTCATTCATAAATGTGGCACGCTTCACACTCATGAACAAGACTCTACTTGGCGTGGCTTATGAGACATCCTAGGACCATTCTAAACCTTGTGCTCTGATTACCAAGTTTGTCACGACCCAGGGGTACCCCTAGATGCAACATAGCGTATAGAACCCCGAAAGACTCCATACAAGCCACTTAGCTCTCATAACATAAGAATTAGAACAATAAGAGTAAAATAATAGTCCAAGTCCAAATAGTTTTATAAACGAAAAGCGGAAGTCTAGACTCTTGTCTCATCATAGCCATCTAATACAATAGAATAAAATTGGGCCTAGCCCATACATCATGTTTAGAAGAGAATTACATGAAAGAAACTAAACATACGAAATCCATCCTCGAACCATGAGGACTCACCAAGCTCGGGAAACAATCAAATCCTAGCTCTAGCCACAAAATTGGGAACCCTGTCTGTCGGACCCTACATTTGGGAAAATTGTAGGCAAGAGTATGCATTAGTACAAAACAATGTACCAAGTATGATATCCATGCATAAAACATTTAAAAAATGCAAAAAGGGACATTTCATTTCATGACATGCAATTGACCAAGTTAAAACATGATATAAGAGAGTTAGAAAACATACTTTATAAAACAAGGTCAATGCAAGCTAATCATCTTTAAAACCTTTGAACACATATGAGATACTCCTTGAGTAACCTTAGTTCATTATTAATCATGTTGTGGGGAATTAGCCTTAACCGACATAGAGACCATGTGAGCTATAACATGATCCCCCAATGTCTCCCACACCGAAAAAGGGTTGTTCTACTTGCCTAAGGTAGAACTGTGAACTTCTAGCTTAAGTGGATCCACTAGCTAATCATTCTATGAGGGCACATAGTTTATGGATAATGAGATTGCTACTAGAAATCCGGCCTCTACTAGCGGGTGAGCTTCCATCTCAAGAGTTTGTTTCTAGAAACCCGGCCACTACTAACGGGATAGCTTTCATCTCATAATAATATCCACTCGGTCCTAAGCATAAATCCCAGGGAATAGTATTTTCTTACTTATTCTCATTATCCACGGAAAGACATGTCATCTTGCCAATCCAAGCTAGTTCATTAGGATAGCTCTTATTCATTGATTCAATTAGGTGAGAAAGCCTTTCAACCTAAGAATCCTTTCTATGTGAGAAAACCTTTCACATCATGCTAGATTGTGTTTATGAGGATGTCCTTTCAACAACACAACAACATCATCATCATCATTGATACTTTACTCTCAAAGCATCCTTAAAACATTTACATAATTCTCATGAAAACATGCATAATTCCATAATCACATTTCAAGGCCAAAAACCCTTTTTCAATCATCAACATTTAGAAAACAAGGGCTATAAATGGATTCCATCATAACTTCATGCAATTCTCTCATTACATGCTTAATTTCATAAAACTCTTCTTTTAACATCAAAATCCCACATCATATGATTCATAACTTGAAAACATGGGGATCACATGGGTTCATAGGGTAAAACATCATAAAACCATAGTAAATATTCAATTCATGCTTAGAAGATCATAATTCAATCATTCAAATCAATAATCATAAGAACCTATGGTGATTGAAGAAAACCCTAGCTAATTGGGGGAATTCTACCTTTTGAAATAGAGGAATTTGGGAACTCCATGGATGAAAACTATCATACCTTTAATCCAAATGCTAGCTTTCAATGGAGGAATTGGAACTTTATCTTGAAACCCTAGGTTGAATCCTCTTCTTCTTCTTTAAGTTTCTAAAGAGAGAATATTTGAGAGGAGTATTGGTTTTCTTTTGGGAATTTGGAAGAATGAATTAAAATGGGTCTAATTTGGGGGTAAAAAAAACTTATATAGGGGTCCTAAACATAGGCAAAACGAAATAGTATAGGAACTAATTAATTAGGAAAAGCCCCGACTTGCCCTGAAAATAACTGCCAGCTGACCACCAACGGACCCAAGTCGACGGACCGTGGTCTGACGTACAGTCTGTCCTGGAGAACCGTCGTTGGTCATCATAGACTATGTTTTGGGGGCTTCGAACTACGGACCGTGGTCTGACCTACGGTTCATAGGTCTGGCCGTAGTTCTTGGCCCTTAGACCATGTCTAGGAAAGACAACCACGAACCACACCTACGATCCATGGTCCCTTCCACTTGCCGTGGGTGGCCAGCGTGGGTTGCACTTGCAACTTCTGGAAATCTGCTATTTAGGCCTATTTCGGATATGGGGTGTTACAGGCGTGCCATCAGGAACCAAAATAGGTTGAGTTGGTCCCCTCTCCTTAGTCTGCTAATCAATAATATCATTATGCTCATATACGGGCTCAGGTGTGCCTCCCTAACTCGTCCTCGAGTAGGTGATTCCCCTCTCACTTTGCCATGATCCCTAACTCCACTACGTCCCCCGCCTCGCCCATGAACAAGGCTAGGGTAGAAAGTATGGTCTCCCCTTTTGAGGTACTTGCTCTAGTCCTCGCCATTTGCGCTGAGAGAATAAATTAGAGGTATGCAACACTTGTTATGAATAATTCGCATGAAAGGAATTTCTCCTACCAGGTATTTTGTATCCTCTCGAAGATAAGTACGGATGTCTACGTACCAATCCGCAAGACTCTACTCTAAATAAGACATACGAGACTTCCAAAGGGAAGTCAGACCATAACCAATAAGAAAACAACAAAGAAGTTCCCAAAACTTGATAGCATAAGTATAAAGAGCATCTAATACATTTCTAGATTCTTAAATACATCTCAAGTCTTTGAAAGAAATTAAATACTGTAAATGATAGATGGAGACCAATGACGATTCAGAAAGCAGGATCTCACCACAACTCCAAAAGAGAAAAAATCGCTAGATCCGATCAACTGCTACAAAGATAACCCTGACTAGGATCTCCATCAAAAGGATAACAAAAGTAGGGGTTAGTACAATCCACATGTACTCAATAGGTTAGACCGAGTGAGTATAATCAACTAATCAGACTTAAGAAATAAACTATGAAATGCTTTCACCTGCGTGTAGAGAAGTCTCATTCCAGCATCGGTGCCATCAATTTATATAGTAACGGTGCGAATAAAGTAAACACAAAAGGATACATATAAAACTCTAATCAACATATAAGCAAGTTACACAACATAAAAAGCTGGCCAATGCGTTGCAATGAGATGATGTGGTGGAACCAAGATCATCGCACAACCTGTCGTATACATCTTGCCGAGCTTTAGCTTCTAAACAAGGGCCCATGGGCAAATCAAAGTCCATATACCAATCTCATAATCTCAATATCTCATCAACTTGCCACCTAGCTCATGGTCAAGGATATAAGCAAGGTGTCACATTTACTTTCTCAAAAAATAGTATTTCTCCACTTACTTATATTCCCATGAACAATGATATGCTGAATGAGAATGAATGCATCATAATACATACAACACAAAGGTGTTATTAGTTCATCAAGGATTTTGAATAACATAAAATTCTCAAACTCAAAAAATCATGAAACATGTCCTCAAATGATAGGGATATTGGAGGGATCCATTTGAAATCAGTCTTTACCACTTAGAAATTATTTCTTTCATTTTAAGATGCTTCAAGAAATCAACTCAAGCCCCTAACTCGGGCATCTCAATGTCACTTATAAAGATAAACCACACAACCCCTCACTTGGGAAATTACTCAAATATCACCAATTTTCAGCAATAATTAAAGGTATCACACAAGCCTCTAGATAAGCTAATCATCACAAATAGGCATCACACAAACTAAACAAGAAGGTCAAAACTTACCAACCTCTAAAACTCATACTACAATTAATTTCACAATTGACTTCCTAAGAAAGATCACTTACTCATCTTAATCTAAAAGAGGGATAACCAAACCTACCTCGAAGGCCGAAACTTCACTCGAACAACTCTATCGAAGTACTTCCTCAACCGCACGATCACCAAAATGATCCTCAACTATCAAGAATAGATAGAGTTCATCAAAAGGAGCCCAATGATACTCATATTGATAGGATTAGAAACCGGGGGTGAAATAGTTCAAAAATCACTTCAGCAATCAAAAGCGACATTACAGAAGCGGCGATTTAGTTTTTAATTATGGAAAAGAGAGCAAAATTTTCACTTAAGGAAAAGAGAATGAGAAGTCTTTCTATATAAATATTTAATGTTTTATATTTTAAGAAAATATTAAATCTATTGGGAAAATTTTCAAAAATTAGAAAATGTCAGTGGCGTTGAAAGCATCATCACTTAAGCACAAACCGCTGCTATTAAAATATTTAATCTTACGTATAAAAAATGTTGTATTATATTATATTTGTAGCGGTTCATTGCAACCGTCGTTATATAACTGCCTTAGTATTTCAATTTATTTTTAAGTGGGTAAAGCTGTGCATAGGGCCCTCCATGCACTGATGTACACAAGGTGCCAAACCAATAAATATGACATGATATCATATCCCTATAGGTATGTCTGCATTATATTGGAGATCTGATGAGAATAAAAATAAATAAGACAGATACTATTTTTCTATAAGATAAACTAATTTCATACACAACCTCTCAAGGGCCACTCATATAAGGACCACCATCCAATTCTTTTTCTCTCTAGTATAATTCTTTTTCTCTTCCTCCATTACATAGTTAATATGATGAATATGGAAGTGAAATATTCATCATTTGGTTTCTACAATAGAAACATGAGTGATGGAGATGGGGAGAAAATCCAAACAAAAGAAGATATGTATAATAATATTAATAATGAGAGAGATAGTAATTCAGGTTTAGGAAATATGAGTTTTCACAACCTGTCAAAGCTCATTCTTCCTCCTTTAGGTTCCTCTGGTTATAACCAGAATCAGACTGATCTGCACAAAGGCAACACTATTTCACCTATCACTTCAACATACAGGTAATTCAAATGGAAGAATATGTTTCCCCTTTGCCTTTTTTGGTGAATATATATATTGTTATTTTAAATTGTGGCAAGAAATGATTTCTATGAACTTTTGTCCCATCATGGTTATCATTTTCTCATATAAAGATTGTTATCTTGGCATTCAATGAAGATAACACACATCTCACTTTCACTCATCGGTAGTTGGAGTACTCTAGCTGCTTTTGACCTCCAACATAGAGCATACGAAATGTCTCAATTAACTTCTTCTTTAACTTAGTCAGGTAGAACCCATCTGATGTGATTTCAGTGTTGAATTTGAATCTATCCATAATGTCGTGTGGCATATCACTCCAGTCATGCCATTTATAGAGATCTTGTTGTATGTACCAAGCGAGAGCTTCACCAGATAAACTTTTTATGAACAACTTTAATATGTGTATATATATCTGGATATTGCAAAACCAAACGGGAATAAATGAATTCGTGCTGTAATATGTGTGTGTTTGATGGATAAGCTTATTAAGTTGTATCATCCATATGTAGTATAAAAGTCATTCACATCACTTAATTGGTAAATTATTTAATTACTTAGCTAGTACAAATAATTATGTAAATTGTAACTTAATGATGAGAGATTTGTATATATGTAGGTGTTGGGAGACACTAATGGTGCTATTGGTGGCATATTGTGCATGGGTATGTCCATTTGAGATAGCATTCATGAACTTAAACCCAAACAAGAAGCTTTACATTGCAGATAATATTGTAAATCTCTTTTTTGCCGCTGATATCATCTTGACCTTCTCCGTCGCATACATTGATTCAACCTCTCAGCTTCTTGTTCGCGATCGAAGAAAAATTGCTACAAGGTATTTCTTTTGTCTTAATTTATATAACTTATTTTTCTTTTTAATCGTTTTAAAAAAATAATCTCTTTTCTACATTTAATAACAATTTAACTTTAAAATGTCTTTTTATCTTATTTATAGTCACAAATTTTTTTTTGACTTATTTTAGATCACAAGTTTCAAAAATATTTCTTTCTTAAATTCTGAGCTAAGTCAAATTAAATCATATAAAATGGGACGGAGAGAGTACTAAATATATATGTGTGTGTGTTCTTTTTCTTTTCCTAAACTTACTTTATAATTATATTTCCTTTTATATGTTTTTTTATTTTTTTTTATCTTCTAAATTTCCACATGGCTTGAACTGGCATTGATTATATGAGAAATTATAATTATATTATATAAATATGGACTATAGAGAGTATGTTTATATGGACTGTAGGGAGTATATTATAATTATATTCCACACATATATTTGATGATAAACAGAGATTTGATAACGCTGCGCAAGAAGGTGACTATTCTAATTTGAAGAAATAATGATTCCTTTTTTATCGTGAATGAATATGTTATCGATAATTCATGGCGAATAGATTTGATCCTCTTCAAATATTCGTCCTTCCCCCACCAAGGGATCAGGTGCAAAGAACCAACATCTTCTCTTCTTTTTTTTTCATTTTTCAAGATTTAGATTTTGAACAGTACATTTATTCCCTTAATTATTGAGTGGGAATAGTCCAAAGGAAAAAAAGAGTTCTCTCCCGGACTCTAAAAATGTATCAGTATAATTTAACAAGTTATATAATCTATTAAATTCTTTAATTTTCACGTTCTAATCGTGACATGTAGTTAACTTTGGAGTCAGGGGTGGATTTACCTTAGATAAAGGCGTGTCACGTGACACGACTTTATAAAAAAAAATTATTAAATAAATATAAATAACTGAAAAATAAAATATAAATCAAGATCAAATATAGTAAAGTGACACTCCTTAAAACAAAGAGGAGCATAGCTCAGTCATATCTTTAGGTCAGATGAAGTGTGTTCGAACCTCAATAGCGGATCATTTTCGATTTTAGTTAATTTTTTAATTAATTTTATTTCGCTCACACATAAAAATGCTAAAATTAATTCTTAATTTTTAAATATAATATTAGAATTTTTTGTTTATGTATTTTTATTTTAAAATATGACACCGCTTATGAAAAATCATGTATACGCCACTGTAATTGAAGTAGTCTGATAAAATATTTTAAAAAAAATATTCATTTATAACAGTCAAATTCAAAAGAAAAAAAGAAGAGATTTGGAATATATCTTTTGCTTTTATGCAGCATCAAAAATGTATGAGCTGGACCAAACTAATATTTTCCAGTGATGAGTCAAATTATTTTAATGGGAAAAGGGACGAATTTACCTCCGAACTCTAATAAATGGTACGTTTATGCCCTCCGTTAGTTGTATCCACATAAGTCTTGCCGTCCAATTATCGATACACACATACCCTCTCACTAACAGCCCCCTCATTTTGGACACGTGTCTTAATCCTAATCAATTATCCGTTTGACCATTCTTTTTAACCCATATACTAAAAATCCATCCCATAAACCCAATACCCACCCAACCTCTTTTGCTGCCAACCTCTCCATTATTTTGAATCAAATTAGAATGCTCCTCATGAACAACAAAATGCAACTACAGAGACCCTAATACGGATGCCATAGAAGGAAACCCCCAAATAGGGAATGTTGCTCATGAAGTTAGATAGAAAATTATAAAAACAAAAGTAGGTAGGTAGCTAGCTAGCTCACCATCTGATCTCTGTTTCCGAGTACTTGGACGGGCAGGAACTGGACAGGAATATAGAGATTTGGGAAAACTTCTTCTCTTAAACTGCACCTTTTACCAGAAAGTTTTTTAACAGATCCAACTTTCCTCTTATCATCTTGCATGTAACTATCATCAACACTGATTCTTTTGCACAAAGTTTTTGTAAACCCAGGTGGAATTTCTATTATTTTCGACATTGTTATTGTTGATTAGCTTCCTTCTACTGCTTAAAAGGGGATCTTTAAATACATAAAAAATTAGCTCAATTTTGAAGAGGAAGAAGTTCAAGAGAGATTAAAAATGGTGGAAAAATGGAGCTAATGATAAAAAAAAAAAGTTAATGGTGGAATTTTCTTATAGTAAAATTAGCTCAATTGGATTTATGGGGTGGGTTTTTAGTATATGGATTAAAAAGAATGGTCAAACGAGTAATTGATTAGGATTAAGACACGTGTTCAAAATGATGGAGCCGTTAGTGAGAGGGGCATGTGTGTACCGATAATTAGACGGTAGAAGCTTATGTGGACGCAAAGTATAACGGAGGGCATAGACATACCATTTATTAAAGTTCGGGGGTAAATTCGTCCCTTTTCCCTATTTTAATTAGCTTAGGTAAAATATTATACTCAAATGGCTGATGGGGTCAACCCATTCTATTTGAGTCAATCCCTAAGGTAGGGAGATACTCCGTACGTTTTTTTTACGGTCAAACGATATGGATTTTAACTAATACTTTAAAATGTAATTTTTTATTATATGAATATAATTTTTTTTTGTAATTTATAATATAGTTTTTAAATATTTAAATTTTATTTTAAAATATTGAATAAATATAATCTAATTTAATTTCAAAAATTAGTCAAATTGACTCTTGAAAAACGCAATATGACAACTAAAAAGGAAACGAGGAAAAAAATGGAACCAAGGGAGTATTATCTATGTGAACTTGTCTATTAAGAAATGCAAAAGAAAGTTAATTTAATCATGAATTAAGCAGTAACTTAGATGTGTTACTCAGAATTATAATATGTATAGATTACATTAAAATGATATACTAGTAATGTATTTGTATGGTTAATTAGTTTTGTTTTGTTATGAGTTAATAATGATATATTTACAGATACGTATCAACATGGTTTCTGATGGATGTGGCCTCTACCATCCCTTTTGACTTACTTGCCATGTTGTTTACTGGCAAACATCAAGTTGGCATCTCTTACTCTGTTTTAGGAATCCTCAGATTTTGGCGTCTTCGCAAAGTAAAGCAATTTTTCACCCGGTAATTTCTCTTTCACTTGTTAAGAATTCCATCGGAAAGTGGATAAAAATTTGGTTTCCTTGTATGAACTTGACAATCCTCTCCTGAGTTAGGTTCAAAATTCATCTTTAAATGGTATCATAGTCACATCCATTCAAATTCTTTGTTCACCGATGTTGGCCTCCCATATTATCGTGTCCAGTTAACAAGGTTAAAAATTCCCACATCAGAAAAGAAATGGGAATTTGGTCTCATTATATGGACTTGGACAATCCTTCCTACATGAGCTAACTTTTGGAGTTTAGTTACAGCCCAAGATCCATCTTTACATGAACAAATAAAACTTACATATTTTATTCTACTAATATGACTGGTTCTATATGTTGATTGGCAGACTTGAAAAGGATATGAGATTCAGCTATTTTTGGATCAGATGTGCTAGGCTTTTGTTTGTAAGTTAGCATAAAAGAATTAATTTGATCTTTTTCCTAGTTGAAGATTTATGAATGAGTGAGTGTGTGGCATGAAACAGGTAACACTATTTTCAGTGCACTGTGCTGGATGCCTCTACTACTTGTTGGCTGACAGATATCCCCACCAAGGAAATACTTGGTTAGGATCAGTGAATCCCAAGTTCAGAGAGACAAGCCTTTGGATTAGGTACATTTCAGCTATTTATTGGTCTATCACCACCATGACAACTGTTGGTTATGGTGACCTCCATGCTGTTAACACTGTCGAAATGATCTTCATCATTTTCTACATGCTCTTCAATCTTGGCCTTACCGCTTACATTATTGGCAACATGACCAATTTAGTTGTTGAAGGAACCAGTCGCACCATGGAATTTGTAAGCTATTTTCTTATTGAAATGTATAGGAAGGAGCATAGTGAATACGAGATAAAATGGCGTTCAATTCTTTTGCAGAGAAATAGCATACAATCAGCTTCAAACTTTGTGAGTCGAAATCACTTGCCTCCAAGACTGAAGGAGCAAATACTGGCTTACATGTGCTTAAGATTCAAGGCAGAGAGCTTAAACCAACAACAACTAATTGAACAACTTCCCAAGACAATATGCAAGAATATCCGACATCATTTGTTTTTGCCAACTGTTGAAAAGGTCTATCTTTTCAAGGGTATCTCCAGAGAAATTCTCTTGCACCTTGTAAGATGACATTTTTATTCTATGAACTAAAAAGATCGACTCGTTCATAAATCTTCATGCATGTTGTTTGTCTAATCATAATGATCGCTCAGGTTGCAGATATGAAGGCTGAGTATATACCCCCAAGGGAGGATCTCATAATGCAGAATGAATCTCCAGATGAGGTTTACATCATAGTTTCAGGGGAGGTGGAAATGATTGATAGTGAGATGGAGAATGAACAGATTGTTTGGACTCTGAGATGTGGAGACATGTTTGGAGAAGTTGGGGCCTTTTGTTGTAGGCCTCAGAGCTACACGTATCGGACAAGGACACTTTCACAACTCTTAAAGATAAGAACAAGTTCTTTGATTGAAGCAATGAAGAGCAGGCAAGAGGATAACGTCACCATGATGAAGAACTTCCTGCAGGTTCATTCGTAGCTACTTAGTGATCTTCCAAATATGTCAATTCAGAGTTGGATCTTAATATTTCCATATGCTGTGTTGATTACAGCATCACAAGAAGCTCAAGGATCTAAGACTTACAGACTTGTTCCTTGATGTTGGGGACGAAGATAGCGATCCAAACATGTCCATCAATTTGTTGACTGTTGCCAGTACAGGCAATGCTGCTTTTCTTGATGAGCTTCTCAAGGCAAGATTAGACCCTAATATTTGTGATTCCAAAGGGAAAACTCCACTGGTATGTCCCTTCATGGTCTACAACCATTTTTACTCTTATGCTACCATATCCGAGTTTGTCAACATCTTTTCTCTCTATGCCTTGCATCAGCATATAGCAGCATCAAAAGGGCACGAAGAGTGTGTAATGGTGCTTCTCAGACATGGATGTAACATACACTTACAAGGTAGGACAGCCTCAATAAATGTCACAGTTAAAAATTTTGAGAGGCCAAGTGGTATATGATATCTTGATTATTCCATAAATGGCAGATGTAAATGGTGACACCGCATTATGGGAAGCTATAGCAGCAAAACAACATCCCATATTTGAAATCCTGTACCATTGGGCATGTATTTCTGATCCATATGTTTCTGGTGACCTCCTATGTAAAGCAGCTAGGAGGAATGAATTAACAATTATGAGGGAACTCCTCAATCATGGATTAGTTGTTAACTCAAAAGATCGACATAGATCAACTGCTATCCACGTTGCAATAGAAGAAAATCATTTAGAGATGGTAAAGTTTTTATTATTAAACGGTGATGAGATTGATGATACATTGAAGGACAAGCTTTCATCAATGAACCTAAGTGAAATGCTGCAAAAACCATATGTCGGGCACAGGATAATAATATCCGATACTATGGATGAAGTTGATCATAAGGGGCATGAACAGGAACAAAAATACGACTTTGAAAGCCTTACAGATGAATGTGCTTTTAGAGTTAGCATATACAGAGGTCATCCTGAGTTCAGGAGAAGAACTCAGTGCAATGAACCGGGAAGGTTAATAAAGCTTCCCGATTCACTTGCAAAACTCAAAGGCATTGCAGGTACCATTTCAAGCAAATTCTTCTCCATTCACATTTTTAGTTCTTCCGAATTTAAATATTATCTATTTTATAGGCAAAAAGTTTGGTTTTGAAGCAAAAGATGCATTGGTGACAAATGATGAAGGAGCGGAAATTGACTCTGTGGAAGTCATACAGGATAACGATAAGCTTTATATAGTTGAATATACAAACTCCATAATGTAGCATAATTCTGTTCTACTAGAATTTAAGTATTTGTTCTATATTTACACAATTAGCCATCTATAAAACAAACCGTCTTAATCATTTAGTGTTTAAATCTAGAGACCACATCTTAATATTCAGATATGTATTTAAATATATATACATCTAGATCTTAATGCACATCTTAATATTCAGATACTTATTGAAATTCAGACGTCTTAATTCTAATAGAAACAAATGAGGCCTTAGTCTTTCCTTCCATTCAAATATTTGAAAGTAGGAAAATAAATAGGAACCTGCCAAATTATATGTAAATTGTGGAGGCCTGCAAAGAGTAATGACTAATAGTTCTATTTTACAAGTTCTTGCTAATGCAATTGTCAATTGTTCTTACGAGATATGTTCTCAGATTACTCAATTATTGAGGAAAAATGATAAACTTTGGAGATCCCAAGTATATTAGCCTAACATAACCATTAGTAATATATTATTGCAAAAGTACAATCAAGTGATCAACTGTTGGAAGCAACAATGTGGTGTAGCACATGAAATCTCCACTTTGGCTGATAGAAACCCATGGTCCCTTGCATTGAGGATATGTTAGGATTTGAAACTTTTAGAGAAAAAAGATAAGTTTCAGCAGAAGAAATTTTCATTAATTTCAACTTTAAAATGCATACACACATATATCTACATAAGCTTTTCCAAAGTTAGTAGAGGACCATACATATCCAACCACTATTGACTTTCTTACAAAACATATTCCATAAAACAAGGACTACCTTTCCTTTACATACTTAACATAATATTTAAGAAAATAACAATTAAACAAAAGACATCTAGAAATATCTCATTTTCTAATACTCCTCCTTGAGATTTTTCTTGGATACTCCCAACTTAGCCCTTAGAACTTCAAATTTCCCTTTAGGAAGAGCCTTGGTCATGATGTCTGCAATCTGCTGATCTGAGCTGCAATGAACAAGTTGAACTTCACCATCCTTCTTTGCTTGCCTAATAGCGTGAAACTTCACATTTATATGCTTGCTACGACCATGTTGCACTGGATTTTTGGCCATAGATATTGCTGACTTGTTGTCAACCTTAATGACAGTAGCTTCAATGTCATTTTGCTCCAGATCACGTAGAATCTTTCTTAACCATAGAGCCTGATTAGTTGCACCAACAACGGCGATGTATTCTGCTTCTGCAGAAGATTGAGCTACCACCTCTTGCTTCTTTGAATTCCATGAGAACATGCCTGAACCAAGTGTAAAAGCATATCCAGAAGTGCTTTTCATATCATCAACGCTTCCTGCCCAATCACTATCTGAATAACCCATCAGTTGTCCTTGCTCTTCCCTTTTAAACCAAATACCATAATCAGTAGTTCCTTTGATATATCTCAACGTTCGTTTAGCAACACCAAGATGAACTTGACTTGGAGCTTGCATAAACCTCGACAGTAAACTTGCCGCGAACATGAGATCGGGTCTTGTTGCTGTCAAATACAGCAAACTACCAATCAGACTTCTATAAACTGTTGGATCAGCCCTGTCACCTCCTTCAAACTTTGAAATCTTTTCATTGTGAACCAGTGGAGTCGGTACAGACTTGCACCTCTCCCTCTTGAACCTTTTAAGAATATCCCATGCATATTTTCTCTGAGAAATAAAGATTCCAGCAGTAGCTTGATGAATCTCCATTCCCAGAAAGTAACTCATTTCACCCAAATCTGACATTTCAAGCTTGGTCTCCATTTCTTGCATGAACTGATTCACCATTGCTTTATTGCTTCCTGTTACCAGAAGATCATCAACATAGAGTGACACCACAAACACATCTCCTCCTTTAGCCTTCTTCACATATAAAATGGCTTCATTTTCACTTCTCTTGAAGCCACAATGAATGAGATGATCATCAATCTTACTGTACCATGCTCGAGGAGCCTGCTTTAGTCCATACAATGCC